>VDFB02112137.1:47481-150704 GCA_007258455.2 Sequoia sempervirens | reverse complement strand
AGAATGAGCAATGTAAGTGAAACAAAGAGAAGGAATTGAGAGAATGATGAGATGCAAATAAGGTATATGAATGGCTTATGAAAAGTATTAGATATGGGAGGCAAGGATATGTGAGACTGGATATGAGAATGAATGGAATGTAAATGGTATGAATTTATGATATTTGAGTTGTACGCTTCAAATTAAATGCAAGATATAAAAATTTGAATGAGTGAGCTGGATTGAAAGAAAAAAGAAATGCAACATATTGGTGTGATGCAAGGCAAGCATATAAATGGATTTTGAAATGTATTTGTTTTGAGAAGAAACAATGTGCACGGGTGGAAATGGAAATGAGTGGATTCGATAGGGTATGAAGTAAACATTTCTTCCAAGAAAGGGTGGAAGAATGTCTATTTTGTTATTGGTTATGCTTTTTAAAATCATCATAGGGCTGATTGTCTCAATTTAAATACAGAAGAAAGACTGATGTTCCATTTGTCACTCTCTTTCGTACTAAACAAAGTGCGAAGATCCTTGAGCCTCCTCGAAATGCGACAAGAGAAGAATAGATATAAAAATATAATGATATTTAAGGATACAAGAGTGAAAAGAGAAAATAAAGCAAAAGTTGTTATGCATATAGTATGAAAAGAATAAATATGTGGACTTTTTGATAGATACACCAATGAATACTTGTATTTTTACATGGGTGTATGTTTACATTTGCAGTAACAAATGTCCTTTATGATCTTATTTAGGAAGCAAAAATGTATTATTATTTTGTTAGAATTATCAAATGCAAATAATCTAAAACATTTGTAACAATGCTTGAGCTATCTATGTATACATGTATCCATGTGCACACAATGCATGGAAGAGTGAAAAGCATCCTTGACATGTGAATGAGAAATTTGAATGGAAGACACTAAAATCGAGTAGAAGTACAAATTTGTCAAAGCACAATGAGACTCAACTTGCATTTGCAATAGTAAACGAAAGGAAAACAGGGAAAATGAACTATTTATCACGAATGCATATATCGAAAGAATGCATAAATAGGTGGATCCATGTAAAAATTTATGCATGCATGGATGCATACATGTGTCCATGTAATATGGTACATAAACAAGAATCTATAAATGCCTGTGTGCATAAAGCTAGAAATGTTAGAAATAATTTGCATTAGAAACATATACATTATTGTTTTTTGAACAAGTGTATAAAGGATATCTAATGATGCATTTGAATGCATGGTTACATGTAAATATTTGTTAAATCTGATTACACAGTTTAGGCTTTAAGAAACTATCATATGCGCTTTTAGGGATATGTAATAAACAAGATTTAGAAAAGACGTTTTGAAAATAACTCTTGAATACAACTCTATGTTATGATTGTTATTTTCGAAGCCCTCAGTGTTTAATTGCATAAGCTTGATATTTTCTTCATCTCTTTCTTTGTTTCGTATGGTGTGAATTTTGTTGTGATGGATGAAGGTATATTTGAGGTATAGATAGATAAAGATATGTGAGGGTAAAAAAGAAGAATGAGTAATGCGAGTGCAACAAAGAGAGTGAATTGAGAGAATGATGAGATGCAAATAAGGTGTATGAATATGTTATGAAAAGTATTTGATATGGGAGGCAAGGATATGGGAGAGTGGATATGAGAATGAATGGAATGTAAATGGTATGAATTTATCATTTTTTAGCTATGTGCTTAAAATTAAATGCAAGAAATAAAAAATTTGAATGAGAGAGCTGAATTGAATGAAAAATGGAATGCAACATATTGGTATGATGCAAGGCAAGCATATAAATGGGTTTTGAAATGTATTTGATTTGAGAAGAAATGATGTGCGAGGGTGGAAATGTAATTGAATGGAATGAATAGGGTATGAAGTGGTTATTTCTTCCAACAAAGGGTGGAAGAATGTCTAGTTGGTTATTGCTTATGCTTTTTAAAATCATCATAGGGCTTAGTGTGTCAATATAAACACAGAAAAAAGACTCATGTCGCATTTCTCACTCTCCTTCTTACTGAATAAGGTACTGAGATCCTTGAGTTTCATCGAAAATGTGACAAGAGAAGAATAGATATAAAAATATAATGATATTTAAGGATAGAAGAGACAAAACAGAAGACAAAGAGGAAGTTGTTATGCATATACTATGAAAACAATAAATATGGAAGAACATGAAACTGGAAAAATGCAAATGCTGATGTGCTAGAGAACAATAAATGCATGGAGAGAGAAATACGTAGAGCTATTCATAGATATATTCATTGATGCATCAACAGAGACATGTATACATAGAAAATAGAACTACATGGACAGATGGAGAAATGAATACATGTATACATGGATGCATGCATATTTGCATATAGATACAAATGCATATGTTACATGCAAGGATGTATTCATATACGCATGCAAATATGGATGAAGGCATATATGCATATATGCATGTATGGACAATATGCATGAATGTATGTCAACATATAACTTTTAATTTTGTTATATTGGAAAATTAGCATTATTCTGATAAATTTATATTGGGAAATTAGCATTTATCTGTTTCTATTTATCAGAATAGCTTTATAAATCATTATTGTTATAGAAAATCAGTGAAATGCGATCGCATAGATTGATTAAATAAATTTAATCAAAGGCATAGTTTATAAAACTGGCGAATAGAGATACGTAATCCATGAGTGCAAATTAAATGCATTGAAATATCAGGAAAATGCGAACACATAAAGAAGTCAAAATAATTGAATCAAATGCATTAAATGGCATCTGGTTGGTGGGGAAGGCGCTGGAATGGCTTGGTGGACATGGGTGGCCAGCATACTTTGGCCATCTAATATAGATTTAAGCCAGTTGTAATGTATCGCAGCTGCTTTGTGGACGTTGTATTCTGTTGTAAATGCTTGTGTTCTAAGGAAGAGTATTGTATACACATGCACAAATGCATATGTGCATGTAGTACATGCACACATGCATAGATGGATGCATAGACACATGTATGCAGACAGAGATAGATATGTTACAGAGAGAGGTGTATAGATACATGGATGTGTAGAAACATGCATATATGCATCTGCAGATGGGCAGAGACAAAGACAAATACATGGGTGCATGAGTCCATACATGCATATATACATGTATCCATTGAAGATATCGATAGATGCATATATACATGGATGTGTCTATGCAATTCATAGGTGCATATATGCATAATTCAATGTATACATGTACCCATAGATATAGCCATACATATATAGAGAAATGCATTGAGAGATGGCGAGATATATGCATAAATCGATATATGCATGATTGCATCTATGGATACATAGATACATAATGAAATGAAGAAAAAGACACATTTAAATATGCATTTATTTTGAGAGTTTGATTCTGAATCCATATGCATAGTTTGATTAAAACTAGTTCCTGAAGGTACATAATTCATTGATACAAAATTAATGCATTGAATGGCATCTAACTAAAGGAGAGGTTGTTTGGATTGCTAATTAGTCTATGAATATATAACAATTAAAAGAGATAAATAAGTATAATTATCCTTGGCCACATTTCACATTTTGAGCTTTCAATCAAAGTTAATTAACAAAGTAGCAGTTAGACCTAACGAAGGTTCAAGGAGTATGCTAATAGAAAACCATATTTTAGACAATGGCTACACAATCTGTTGAAATTGCTTTACAAACTTTGAAGCAAATGAATTTTTCCTTATGTTTACTTTCATTGTACATCTTAAATGGAAGTTGGGTTTCGTATTACTGCAATGCATTTGGATACTTTGATTATAAAATCATAGTTTAGATCATTTTAAGTGTTATCCATTCGAATCTTTCCTTGAAATACTAAGGATTCATCTGAGTCTTGGAGGCAATGCACAGCTGTCGTATAAAGAGAGCTTTGGAACCAATGTGTTGTCATAAAGGATAGAGGAATATTGTCAAATATTGTGGTTATTGTCCTCATAGGCACACATGCAAAGTATGGAACCATATAGAAAGCAAGTGAACTCTTTAATAATCCCATGAAACATAGTCTTTGTATGCATCCATGCATATAGGTTTGCATGTATATATGTGTGCATGTAATTATGTATATATGTTAGACAGTATGTATATGTGCATAGGTATGTAAGGATGGTATGTATCTTTAGATTTTAGATTGCATAGGTAACATGTGCTTCATAGTCATCTAGTTAGGGTAATATGATCGCTTTGAGCATATTGGTATTTAATTCTGGAAGTTGATGTTTCTAAAGTTATTTTTTTTATTTGGAAAGTGGTATTTAGCTGTTTTCTTGATTGTGTTTCAAAGTGAATGCATTAAATGGCATGTGTATTTATCATGTAATATAGATTTAAGTGACTAGAGATGCATTGTGATTACTTTGAGCATTTCAGTTTTTGTTATCCTGCAGATTTGTGTAGTCACAGGAGATGTTGTGGTTGCAGAGTCAAGACCTAGAAACGAGCTACTTGATACATGTATCCATAGGTACATGGATGTGGACATCTATCATGGTATCCATAGATGCGTAGATACATGTATCTATGAATAGATGTATCCATAGATACATCGACACATATATGGATAGATGCTTGGATACATTTGTACATAGAATCACAGACACGTATATGCATGGATGCATCTATAGGTAGAAGAATACATAGAAACATAGTTGCATGGATAGATAGAAAGATGCATAGTTGGATACATAAATGCTTAAATATACATGTATGGAAATATCCATGGATTGCATATGAAGTTGCATAGATACATATATCTATGGGTGCATGTGTACATAGATGCATGTATTGCAGTACACATGGATGCATGAATATGTGTATCTCTGGGCAGGATGCATGGATGCATATAAATAGAAGAATTTTGTCAAATGTCATAGCTATTGTCCTCATAGGCACATATGCAAAAAATGGAAGCATACAAAAGGCAAGTGAACTCTTTGACAAAAGTCGTGGAATAAATGTGGATTCATGAAATGTGGTTTGAAAGGGATTATGTATAAACCCTTTTGTCTATTTTTTTGACTGCATGTGAGCCCTGTAAAGACTATATATCATCAATCGTTGTAGAGCTATGCCATAGAGAGAGAGCTTTAGAACCAATGTGTTGTTAACCTGTGTTGTAATGAGAAGTTTGGAACAATGCAAACCTAAATTCTGCAATTGTAGCAATTTTTTCAAGAAAAGAGTACAGGGTGAGTTTCTAGAATGAACCTTTTTCTTTGTTTACAATTGCGAAATGCAAGTAGGGTTTCACAGTGCTTTAAGGAATTCTTATAGTTTGATTATAAATTCATATTTTAAACTACTTTTAGTATTATTTTTTTGAATTTCTTGTTCAAATGAGAAGGTGTCATCTGTGTTTGATAGGAATTATGTAGAAACCATCTTGTCCATTTTACTTCATGCATGTGAGCCCTGTAAAGTTTGTATATTTTTGATTACTGCAAAGCGGTCTCATAAATAGAGCTTTGGAACCAAAATTATGTCAACACGTGCGATAATGAGAGTTTTCTCCTTGAACCTTGCTATATATTTGAAGACTAATTAGCAACCTAAACAGTGTCCCCTTTAGTCAGATGCCATTCAATGCATTGAGTTTGCATCAGTGAACTATGTACCTTCAGCCACTAGTTTTAATCAAAGTATGCATATGGATTCAGAATCAAAAGCTCTTTCCTGTGAACCCATTTTTAATTTGCCTATGCATTTGCCCGGAATGCTTTTAACCGACAGCATCGGCCAATCACATTTTTCCATTTAACATATTACTTATTTTTTTGTACAGTTTGAATTTGGGGAGCTATTTTATATATTGGAAAATTAGCATTTATCTATTTTTCTATTCGTCCGAGTAGCTCTATAGATCATTTTCGTTCTAAAAATTTGGGAAAATGCGAATGCATAAATTGATTAAATAAATTTAAGCAAAGGCATAGTTTAAAAGTTGGCGGCTAGAGGTACGTAATCCATGAATGCAGATTAAATGCATTAAAATATCAGGAAAATGCGAGCGCAATGCATGAATGCAAATTAAATGCATTAAATGGCTTCTGGCTGGAGGTGAACGTGCTGGAGTGGCTTGGTGGCCACACGTACACAGGGTACTTTGGTCATTTAATATAGAGTTAAGCCACTTGCTATGCATCTATATTACTCTGTGTGTGTTGTTTTTTGTGTTCTATAAGCCTGTGTTTTCTAAACCTAAAATCTACAATTGCTTTGAGCTTTTTCGCTATGATAAAAGCATAAAAGATAAAGGAATTTTGTGAACTATTATATTTAATGTGCTCATAGGCACATATGCAAAATATGGAAGCATATACAAGGGAAGAGAATTGTTCGAAAAAACTCAAAGAAATGTGGTCCCATGGAATGCAATAAGTGTTCATAATGGACACTTTGGTTTTTGAATGTTATCTTTGTCAGATAATGCAATTTGACATGAAGAATGTTGAAGCCATGACATGAACAATAGAACTATTCAACACTGAACTCTATGCCTGTAATAATTATTGGAAAAGCTGTAAATGCCATAGATGAAATAATATGAATAAAATTTTAGTTTCTGCTTTTCTTGAAATGCAATGAAAAAACTGATATAAAGGCATAACAGAAGGTTGTGTAACATATTGCCACTGCTATTTCTAATTTCTTTGGACATGAATGCTTTACACATTTGATTGCAATAGTAACATGTCTACGAAAATGGAACAATAGATATCATAAATCAGTAGTCTTAAGTGTGAGTATATATGTATCCTGATACATATAAGCTTGATTTGGCATTTATGAAAACAACTGCTATCTACGGTGAAAGAGCTAGTTAGTGTTCCTATATGCGATATCCATAGAACAAAATAAATTGCTACAAGGCTAGAGTGGCACATCCATAAATGCTTGGACGCATGTGTACGCAATTGCATACAACGATACGTAGAAGCTTAGATGAATACATGCATACATGAATATGTGCATATGTGCATATGTACATAGAGGCATATATACATGTAAATATGCATATATGCAGCAAAAGCAACAAATGGATTTCTCTATACAGGATGTACTTTATACATTAGAATGCGTGATGGAAAAGTGACTATAAAGTACAATGCATAAAAGCAGTATGGAGACTTGGTTGCATTAACAGCATAAAATGAAAAAATCTAGAGGAAAATAGCTATTTATTGTCTCAAGTAACTTGTTTATGGGTCTAGAGTGTGCAACCATAACAACTTCTACTCAGTCACCATAAACTCTCGAAAACATAATAATCAGAGAGCAAATATTGGAAAAGCTAGAAATGACAGGATGCAAAAGGAAACATTTAAACTATATAGTTTGAATGGCATTATGCATAGAGGGGCAATAATTATTGAACATATATGTCGGATGTACATAGAGAACCATTGTCTTCGTAGGTGCAAAAACAAAATTAGAGTTTCAGATTTCCATATTCGAGAAGACTTTAACATAGTAACCTATAAAAGTGTCTAAATGTATAATAGCAATAGAGTATTTTAAAACCGAAGATGTCTTTAACATGTCAAAACCAATGAAGTTTCTTGGAGCATGGAAAGGCGAAAAAGTTAAAGTCTGAATAATGTAAATCTGTACTCCTGTATTCCTAGTTTCCTGTAAAGCCAAGAAAATGTTGCGTATTAGAAACATAGTTTGTATGGATGGTGATTTGAGGTGCTGGTTCAGAAGAGAAAAAGTTTACATATGAATGACTTTATTACCTTTTGGTGATGTTTCCTATCTATTTGTCAATGCAAATGGCTTCAACAATGGAATTTTTTTGGTCAAGGCTAAAATTTCCTTCAGCGTTGAAGTCACGTAGGATGAATATCACTGCTGACTTGTCCTTGATATAGTCTTCATAGCTGAGCTTTTGCAGTGTGGGCAATAGATGGTGCATGGTGACCTGGTCAATTGAAGACTGAATTGTTTGATTGTCATAAGTTGTAATGGTAGTTTTAAGTTGCATACAAAATGTATAATTGACTTGTTGGTTGCACTGTTTGCAGTGACCAATTTTTTCTTGGAGTGTGCCATAAGCAGCGAATTTGCATTTGCATTTTGGACAGCATGCATGAAATGGATTGAAAAATGCATTTGTTGCTTTTAGAGTACCAAAAACCTATAGAATATGGTTCAAATTTGTTAGAGGAGACAAAAAATACAAGTTTGGATGTGATAGTTTTAAAAAAAAAAAGAATGTCGTTACCTTAATAGTTGAATGTAGTAAGTTGTTGAGTTTTTCCAAGCTTCTTTTGTCATTCAAGGTACAGATGAATGTTGACCGACATGTGTGAAATGTGTTCTTTTGATATGTTTTTCTTACAACATTCTTGAAAAGCATTGCAAGTGTTTTATTTGTATGCAACTAGTCTTCGATTGCAAAGTATTTTTTCTCATATGTTGACCATAATAGCAACTGCGATTCAATGAGAGAATTAGATTTTGTTACGGAAATTGTTATAGAGACCACTCTAGAACGATAAAAGGTTGAAACTGAAAGAACAGGAAAAAGTTCTATAGACCGAAATACCCGTGCTCTGTCGATGTCAGTGTGGCCATCTTTGATGTCAACTGCAAATTGGGTACCCATTTTCTTGGCACCAACTACTAGCGTAGCTATTGTGCCAGCTGGGTACTCATTTATAGTTGTTAGCAATTCGCTGATAGTCATACTTGGAATGAATTTGTAGTCTTGACAGAGGCGTGGGATGTTTTCAGTGGTCCTTATGTCTGTTAAAATCAAAATGCAATCACAGTCACCTTTGTCATAAGCTGTCCTAGGTGCAACTTGAAAATCTGAGATTGAGATAGCTGACCCTGGGACTATTTTAGGCTCATGTTTATACACAAGGTTTCCACTAACATTTAACATGATTGTCATTTCTGCTTTGTGATCTGTTAAATCAGCATGTAGCATTTCCTATGTTTTGTTGGCCTTATCCAATGTTACTTTGTAGACAACAAGCACATCACCTTGGAAGGTGTCTCCAGCTCTTTTTGCATTTAGCTGTTCGATTGAAACAATCTTAGGTTTCTTGACTCTTTTCCTACAAGGAACAAGGATAATGTCAATTGAATGCTAATTTAATATTAGCAAGCTGGACAAATGATGATACAATGAAGAACCAAGCACTATACTGTTGTGCTGACTCTTCCTGTGCAATTTGCACTTGTTTTTCCTGTCTTTTTGATACATCTTTTGGTGTCCTACAAAGAATTGGAACAATTTTATTTGAATATTTGTGATTTGGGTGAATGAGTATGAAGGAATAATACTATGAGTGCTTTACCATTGTGTTGATTCTTCTTGTGTGGTTTGTATTTGCTTTGACTGTCTTTTAGTTTCATCCATAGATCTCCTGCAAATAATGGATATAGCATTGAAAAAGGCATTGCAAAGCATAAAAGTGATATAAGGCTGTAAGTTCTATAAAGTTGAATTTGTCTATTGGGCAAGATGCAATTTTAGGAAAATTGGATTGTGATCAGTCCAATATGCTTCTGATTTATAGATAGAGCATATATTTGTAGTTGTGTTGGACCAAATGTGATCAATGGCTGACTTGCCCATGCTGTGTTGCTGGTTCAACATAAATTGTATATTGTTCTGTTGCATATAGATGTGAAGTATTTTTTTGCTTCTGCTTTCTGAAAACATGTCCACATTAAAATCGCCTAAAATGTACATGTTTTCTGAATTTGTGGATGCAATAATTATTTGCAAGATTGTGATTACTTCATCTATGCCAGTTGTAGGTCTTGCATAAATATTACAAACATTGAGTTCATTGTTAGATAGCATTACTGTTGATGTGATGGCTTCAACATTTGATGTTTCATGTTGTTTTGTTTTTGACAGGAGTAAATGTTTCCTGGTTAAAGTTTCTATGCCATGTATGTTATGTATAGAGAAGCTATCAAAATACTGCAGCAAGGTATTTAGCTCAAAGGGATGCATATGTGTTTCTTGGAGACACAAGATATCAGATTGCATTATGCCATAGTCATTGACAATGTCTTCTGCATGTGCTTTCAAGCTACGAGTGTTCAATGTACATAGGAGCATATGTGATTTGTTTTTTGAACATGTGCTTTGGTTATCAAATTTCCATTGTGCACATGTCTGGAGACGAGAAATTTCTAGCTATATTTTGTCTTTAACTTTGAAGTTTTTTGTAGTTAAAGGTTGTAATAGAAATAATGATTCTACTAATTTTGTTCGTGATAGAGCTGTATAGGTTAGCCCATGCTGTCTAATGCTTGTGGGATCAAAAGCCAAGGCCTCCATTGTTAATCCTTGGGATCGATGTATGGTTCGTGCACATGCTACTTGTACTGGGAATTGTTTTCTAATTGTAATTTTCTTATTTGTTGTTATTTTCTGGATTGGCCTAGCAATGTGTTGTATAGGCACCCAGTCTTTGTCAATGGTAGTAGAATAGCATTGTGCTAGTTTTGTGCGCTGGTGATGTCCAATTGATGGGTCATTAAATTTAATTCAGACAATATCAATTTTGTTTTGTGCTGTGTATGCTTTAAAAACTCCATCTGAACCATTGACGAGGCCATCTTGAACATTGTAATTGCCTGCATAAAGCTCAACAAGAATGTTTGGTTTCAAGCATATTTGTGATGGAAGTGTCGTTGTGTGACTGTATACTCATATTGCATTAAGGTCCTCCTCAAGTTCATCTATTGCATCTAGCACTATCATTTGGGTTGGAATGATTGATAGCATTTTGTTGTTATGTGCTTGAACATCAATTCTCCTATAGAAAAGGTGCGGAAGCAATGGATCAAATGGTACAGGATGAAAGCAAATTTTGTTGAGATAGTCTATGTCATGAGTTGTCTGAATGCCTACTCGTAGTCTATTAAGGATTGAAATAAATATTTCATCTTTTTGTCTCATGGTAGTCACCAATGAATAGCATTTTATGTGGTCTTTCCAGAAACTATAAGGCATTAATTCAATTGGAGTAGGCCTATTTTCAAAAACCACAGAGTCAAGGACAGGTTGTGCCTGGTAAAGGTCACCACAAAATATTGTATCAAGGTTTCCAAAGTATGTTGTAGGCATTTGCATTATGTCTCATAGTCTTCTATCAATATATCGTAGGAATGTTGAGCCAACTAATGATATCTCGTCTATAAGAAGTATGCGCAATTGATCATAGTGCTTTGACATAATTTCAAGCACTTCAGTGTTCAGTGGTAGGAATTTTCATGTATTAAAAGGTATGTGAAATGCTGAATGTAATGTGAACCCCCCTATGTTATATGCTGCTTTACCTATATATGCAGTTAATAAGCCCTTGGGTTTGTCTGGATTATTGTCAATAGAATTGCTATACATGCGAATGAGAGCTTGGTAGATGGCCTTTGCTGTAAAAGTCTTTGCTGTTCCAGCTCCCCCAGTCAAAAACAAGTGCAATGGCTTTTGTGGATTTTTCATCTTTTTTATGAGAACATCTCTAACAATTGCTTGTTGTTCTTTATTTAACATTCGTCTTAACTTGTAGTATTCATTGTTATCTATAACCTGTGGGTGCTTTGCAATTTCAAATCCATTGGAATGCATGGTAGTTGGGTTAGAACGACCTATGTTTGGAAGGTATGTTTGTATGTCATATAGTTCTTTTTGGTGAAGCTTTGTTTGCATTGGTAGGTCAACGAGCTTTTCATCTTCAAGAGACTGAAGATCATTTATAGCTTTGTCAATGTCACCCCATGCAGAGTTTGTGTTGTGGATGAACTTTGCACTATTTGTTTGGATGGTTTTTCCATGGTACATGTATGCATGTTCCCAAGAGTCAAAGTTTTGTTTGAGTGTATGCTCATCAATGGTAAATGGAACATAGAGAACCAATTGCTCTCTACAATGATTCTCTATATCAAAGTGTTTGTTGAAATTGATAAACCGTACCACATTTGGTTTAGCCTTTGGTTCAATTGTAGCACCGTATTTGTTGTATCTTGAAACAAATTCTGCAAGACATATGTCCACCATTGTTTCAGGACGTTTTAAATAGTAGTCTATAATAGATTTCGCAAGAACGTTTTCTGATTCGTCTGGCTCATTGCTCAATTGTTTAACAGATTTTAGTATAAATGTGCGATCATTGTCAGATCGTGTATCAATGAATATACATTTTCTTGAACTGTAATTTAATGGCAATGACAAAACAATATGTGCAGCTTGTTGTGATGACATTTGTTGCAAGTTAAGCATGGCATTTCCAAGTTTACTTACCATTCGTATTGCATCAATATTGTCTTGCTTGTGGTCTGTACGTATTCTTTTGAATGCATATGTCATTGACTTGTCTACTTTGCAATATATGAGCTACAATACATTGCAGCAGCATATGCATTGAGGACAAATTGTGCATCTGTATTAGCCTTCCAAAGATCTGGAATTGCCTTGAAAAACTATTGTTCCATATTTGTGATGGTTTTCTTTGTAAAAAAAGCGTAGGCCTGTTTAATGTTGAGCTCAAAGCTTCAATGTATTCATTGTCAGTTAAGTTTAACTCTTTTAAGAACATTTGAAAAGTGAATGTTTCATCATAGTTTGCTTTTTGGAGTTTTGAAAAGATGTCAGTGGCATTTGCAGTTATCGCCTCAGTCTTTTGGAGTATTGGTAAAAGTATAGTTGACTTTTGCATTGGTGGGAAAGGAAAATTGTATCTACAAAGTTGTTTTCTTGATCTCTTGCATTTCTTTGTATGATGGTGTCTGTGTAGCATTGCCAAACGAGGTTCCAAATTTTCGGTGTCGCAAGTAATATACTTATCAACAAAAGCTATGATGTCTGTGTTGTTATTTTCTGTGTAGATTGGTGCATTTTTAACCCATATGAGGAAATGATCATGTTCATTTCCTCGATTTTGGAACTCAGTGACTAAGAAGTAATCAATGACATTTCCAAAGAAAGAGTCATTTGTAAGTATCAATTTTTTTATTGCATTTATTCTATGTTTATAGTAATGTGCACAAGTGATAGGATCTCTCTTGATGAGTTCAAATTTGTCAATGTGTGTTCGGTCATTAGATTCTTGACGGTTTTGTGCTGATTGGTGTAAATTGTGCAGCTCTTGTAATGTTTGAATTAGTGGATCCCAATTTTGCTCAGCACTAGTGAAAGTGATGAAAAATGTCGGTGGTCCTAGTTGTCGAATCATAGCAAATACATTTTTCTTAAGTTGTTGTGAATAGTCTGGAGAGATTCTTATTCTTTTGAAATCAACATATCCAATATCTGATTTAAGAATTTTTTCTAGATTTGGTTTGTGTTTAACGTCTTTTGCAAATAGCTTTCACCCTTTTAACTAGCCTTTTCGGATTCTTATTGTCATTGTAGATAGTACTTGTTGTATTAGTACCTTTATAGCTTTGAAAAAAATGTTTGTTGTATGATATGCAAATTGTCTTTGTGACTGTAAGAGCTCCCAGCGTACTATTTTCTGATATGTAAAGTTTTTTACAATGTCATTATCACGTGGTTTGCCAAAGAATAAAGTTGGGAAATTCATTTCTTCAGCATAGATGTCCTTAAATATTCCAATTGGATACTTGTCCTCTGCAGGTGCAATTTCAATAATCTTGTCTTCCATGTTATGGATACTTCTAGACTCGGTAAATCCATGTATCAATGTTTCTGATGGGTTTTCATTTTCCATTTCACTATCTGATTCTGTTTCACTTGTATTTTGTGGACTATTGTCTCGTTTTCTTCAGTGCATTGGAAAACTTCTTGCCAATCTTGGTTTATGTGGACTTTGTGCATTTTGTATAATGGTGTCCTTGTTAATTGAGTCAAAGCTTGCATGATGACGTTTGGGTGCACCATGCCTTTTTGAAATGCATTTTTGTATTGTAAGCGCCTTTTCAACGAAACAACAATTGTTTGTGTGTTGTTAATTGATTGTGGTAATTCTCTTTGTACAATGTTCATGTCAATAGGAACATTTATAATAGAACCTGTTAGGCCTATTTGAGACCTTTTGAACCCTAGCTCCCAAATCTGTGCAAATGCAATTCTAAGTGACACAAGTCGTTCTTCTAGCTGAGTTAAATTTTGCACATAGCACAATGGTCTATTAGTTCTTATTTTCTGTGGTGTAGCATACTTTGGAAGAGTGGACTGTTTCAATGCAAAGGAGCATACATGGCATATGAAATTTGTGAATGGTAAGGAATCTGATTGTAGTAGCTTACAGTATAGTTGTTTTTGTTTTTCTTTGAATGTCCTGATGTCCTTGTTCAAACAGAGCACTTGGTAAATTACACATGGGTATTTTGGTGTATCTTGTATTGCTCTTTTATAAATTTCTATTGGTGTCAATGTGTTTTTTTTCTTTGGACTGGTAGGTACACTTTCTTTTTGTTTTTCTTTTATAATCAAGTTCTTCAGGTGATTAAGTCTTATTGTTGACTTATGTTTAAAATTGTTTGTTGTGACAAATGGTATCAAATTCTTCTTATTTTTTGGAAAAGCATGTGTCTTGGTCAAATAAGTAATTTTGTATTGTGGACCACTTCTGATCAACTTTTTAAGTTGGAGCAAGCTTGTTGAGCATTGGCGAGTTAGATTTTTGGATTTGATTCTTAGAAGAGGCTCAAAATGTCCAGCCAGAGGGTTTGCATCATGGAACAGTATAGAGACTGATTTTGTATATCCAGAATCATTGAAATCTAAGTACTTTCTTGAGGTTGTCAATGACCAGAGGCTTATTTGTATTTTCAACCATTTGGATATCCAGTGAATGCAGAACAAGTCACCCCACAATCCACATTTACCATGGTATGTGCATGGTCTTGCAAACAGTCGCATTTTGGAGAAGTATGTGTCTTGATCATGTACTTTGTGCAATGTATATAGAGTATTAGGATTTAGTTCATTGTTATATGATTTAATTGCTTCTTTGTCCTTATTTTGAAGGCAAGTTAGGAAATGATCTATAGCTCCATTGCGTAATTGAGTTGAGGTGTACTGATTGTTAAGTAGTACTTGAAGCGAGTCAAACAAACAATCACCAACATTGTATGCAAATGTGCTTAATCTACAAAGGCCTTCAGCTCTAAGGACATTGTCAATGTTTGATATTCGAGGATACTTTGTGCACAGTTTTCTAATTTCATGTGAACCTATGGGCTGTTTTGATGTTACGTTTTGTGTTTCAATTTTTAAAAATGGTTCAAAGTGTCCACTTAAAGAATTCATGTCATGAAATAGTATAGAGACTGATTCTGTGTAATCAAAACTATTGAACTGTAAGTACCTTCTTGCAATTGTTCTTGACCAAAGGCATATTTGTATATTCAACCATTTGGATATCTAGTGAATGTAGAATAAGTCACCCCACAATCCACTTTCAGTGCAATCTGCCTGTGGCTTTGCAGATAATCGCATTCTGCGGAAATATGTTTGTGGATCATGTACTTTGTGCAATGTATATAGAGTATCAGGGTCTAGTTCATAGTTGTATGATTTTATTGCTTCTTTGTCCTTGTTTTGAAGGCAACTCAAGAAGTAATCTATAGCTCAGTTTTGTAGTTCAATTGATGTGTAGCGATTGTTAAGCAGTAGCTGTAATGAGTCAAACAAACAATCACCAACATTGTATGCAAAAGTACTTAATCTGCAAAGTCCCTCGCTCTTAAGCGCGTAGTCAATGTTTGATATTTGGGGGCACTTTGTCAATTCATAGGTGTCAACGTCTATCATTTTCTTTGTTTCTTTTGTATCCTAATGTGTTTGAGAATAGCAGATGTTATGTATGAATAGCATCAAATGCTATCATCTAGATTACAAAATCTATAGTTTTTTACATCGTCACCTATGTGCTTTTTACTCAATAGCATTCTATAGTATTAACGATGTTGTCGAGCACCTTGGAAGATAATAATCTCTAAATATGTTGGAAAATGGGTCTTGAGTGGTAGCAGAAGCCTACGTGACATATTAAACAGCAAACAATTTTCTAGAAGCACAAGGGGAAAATAGTATTAATTCTTCAACCTGACCTTGTCATCCACTGTCCCCCACCAGGATTGTATGTACTTATTCCTGTTACATTGACAAATTGGATAAATGAGTACAATGCATGATGTATACTTTCCATGCCACGAACACAAAACAATATTTTCAGGTAGCTTTGTTTACATGCAACAAATGGTGGATAAGAATCTTTTTTGCTCACATTGTCAATCTCAGTCTATGGTCTTTAAATGTTTTGTTTAATTGGATTCCTTTGTTTCTATGTACTTCTAAGTGACTGATTTTCTCAAAGAGCAAATGATTTTTAAAGCTATTCACATAAACATGAATTAAGTGGCATGTAGAGAATAGTTTCACAAATCATTTCTATTTTAAGAAAATCAGGGAAATGCAAAGGCATTGTTTGATCAAAGAAGATCTATGGCTTTTCTTATTTGTAGGAATAGCTTTAAAAATCATTTGCATTTTTTAAATTTGAGGAAAATGCAAAAGCATAGGTCCATTGAGCAAAAGCGAAGGCATAGATCGATTAAATAATTAAAAAAAGAGATTAAAACTCAGAGGTGCAGGCATGCATAAATGCATGAGAAACTGCTGCAATGGCTTGGTGGACATGTATAGCCAGGCTGCTTTGTTCATTTGTTATAGACTTAAGTCACTTGTTAGGCATGACTATTACTTTGCGCAAATTGTTTTTCTATTCTACAAGTCTTTGTTCTAGGAGAGTTTACAGCGATTGAGCAGACTTTGTTATAGTTACAGTGTCCAGAACCAGAAACGAGTTACTTGAGGCAATAAATAGTTTCTTTCCTCAGTTTTCTCTTACTTTAGAGGTTTAAAGCATATAGTGAAATTGGCAATGTGAGCAAAAAAAAATTGTGGTTAATGTCATTTTTGCATGTAAACAAGACCATGGGAAAATATTGCGTCATGTCTATGAGTAACGTAGTACATCATTCATTGTACTCATGTGCCATGTCAGCTTTTGAAATTAACTTTGTGGTCTTTTTTTGCAATACAGGAAGATAAAACATACGTTCACTTGCACAGTCCATAGCAACTTGCCACAGATATAAGTAGTCTTATGAACAAAATTGCCTTAAATGCATATAGGTAAAAACCAGTTGACATAAAACAAAGGCTTATGACTCTAAAGGCTATTTGAAACTGCAAAGAGGGTTTAAAAATTGCATTCTAGCAATACATTCTATTCTATGGATATTGTATAGAGGAAGTATAACTAATTAACACATAAGCAAAGCCTGTTCTATTTTTCGAAGACAAAATACTATTGCAATTGTGGAAAATGCATTTTCCTGTTTGTATATGTGCAAGCAGCCTTTTAAATCATTTGTGTTCAAAGAAATGAGGAATACAAGATGGCAAAATGAATACATGAAAAAAAACTTTATGCAGTTATTATATTGAAGAATTTCAATTGCATTTCAAGAAAAGCAGAAAGACAATTTAGAAAGTTGACCTTGCAATCTGCTATTGAATGATCAAGTATACTTGTAGCAATGTACAAATTCTGGCTGTTATTATAGGCACAAGTAATTTTTCCTAGTACAATGACAAAATTGAGAAGTGAGCAAACTGTAAAAACATATACTATTTCATCTACAACCATGGGAAATCTTCCTAGAAGCGCATATTTGGAAAACTCTGCATTATTATTTTTTTTTTAAAAAGAAGAAGTTAATATGCTAACCTCACGTTGCAGTTTGTGCATGATTGTTTAAATACAGTTAAAAGCACTGATCCCTGTCACAAGGACAATTTAGACAAATGAGTACAGTGAGTGACATATACTATTCTATTCATAAAAACAAAACATAATTCTTATGTAGATTCATTTCGACGAGAAAGAACCCAAGTAAAAACTTTTGTTTCTTAAAATGCAAATTGCATTTTATAATTTTAAAATACTTATTGTTATTTGTGTACCCTATAATATAGAACATATTTTTCATATGCATGCATTAGTGTAATTCTTTTATTGCAATGGTGACATAAGCTCTTTAAGAGCAATCAATGGTATAGATGCCATATTTGCTTAAGTGTCTGAAGAAGTGTAAATAGGCCAATGGAAACTTGTCAATACTAAGCCAAAAAATGACATAGACCTATGCTAGCACTATTAAGTTATGATAAAAACAATTTTTAGCTAGTGTTTAATGCCAAACCAGCTATCACTTAATAGTGAAATCCAAATAAATATTGATTTTCTAACTAAATGGGGTCATTTCATTTCCATTTTCATAAGTTTATTTTCTACCGTTATGTAGCACTTACTATTACTTGTGCAATCAAGCCACATGCAAATAGAATTCATAACTCATGGCATTTAGATACACTCAAGGAGAAATACAAACCATGGTTGTTGGCATCCTGATAAGAAAGATGATAAGATACATCCAATTAATGTATCCCACAACGTCTTATTCAATGAAGATGATTTGGATATGAACATTATAAATTAGAATCCTGGTGTGTGAGTAATCCTCTTTTTGAAGACTTTTCAAGGAAATTGCATGCCAATACTATCAGTGAACAGGTGGAATCAGATTTATTAATTGACTTTGATTGATGGGTTAAATGTGCCCAAGGATAGTTATAATTATTTATTTGTTTTAATTATTATGTATGTAAATACTATTTAGCAGTTACCTAATTAATTAGATATGAAATGATGGAAGGGAAAAGAAGATTCATTAATTAAGATAATTTGATTCATTAATTAATAAGGTGAATTATTATGTAAAAGTACAAAAATTAGAAGTTTGGAAAAAATCCTATTTCCTTTATGCTTTAATGACAACAAGAAAGCTGAAAGCAATTGTGGAGTTTAGGCTTATATCTGTAAATTGCATTTGCCTGAACAGTTTGTAAGGCCTTCTCAACACACTGTCCACATATTGTTCGAAAGGTCCCATTATGGCACATGCTAACAACACAGTGGCTCTAAAGCTTGCACTATGGAACAACTCCACAGTAATTGAAGATATGTAATCTTTAGAGGACTCATAAGCACCAAGTTATTATTAAGCTCCCATATTGTACATTGGACAAAAGACAATCGCTCATCTGAGGAACTAGTCTATGTAGATTAGCGTAGGCTCAGCACTGTGAAAGCCAATCTGCCTATGGACTCTAAAATAAAAGAGAACTGATGAAAATAACTATTTATTGCCTGAAGTAACTTGTCTACAAGTGTCCTTTTTGGAACCATGACAACCTTTTCCCTGTCACTGTAAACTCTTTCCTAGAAAAGACATATAGACACACACATGTATGTATACATATGTATATATATGTACAGATACATCCATGTAGACACACATAAATGCATGTATGGACGTAAACATATATGCATCCATATGCATGCATGCATATACACATAGATGCATCTATACACACACACATATATGCATAAATACATATATGCATAGATATATCCAGAGACATATGCATACATGCATATATGCATCTACAAATGTTTACATAGATATGCACATAGATAAATGCATATGTACATAGAGACATGCATACATACATACATGCACAAACACATCAGGCACAAAGTGATAGTGATAGTCCAACTAAAGCACTATGAAACACAGCTTCATTATGACTTTAATGGAAAGAAACTATGGAAAATAACAAATTATCACCTCAAGTAACTCGTTTCTGGGTTAGGACTCAGCAGCTATAATATCTCTTGCTCAGTCGCTACAAACTCTTCCTCAGAACACATGCTTACAGAACACAAGAACAACACACGCAAAGTAATAGAGATGCATAGCAAGTGGCTTAACTCTATATTAAATGACCAAAGTACCCTGGCCACGCGTGGTCTCCAAGCCATTCCAGCGCCTTCACCTCGAGCCAGATGCCATTTAATGCATTTAATTTATATTCATGCATTACGTACGTCTACCCACCAGTTTTATAAACTATGCCTTTGCTTAAATTTATTTAATCAATTTATGCGCTTGCATTTTCTTGATATTTTAATGCATTTAATCTGCATTCATGGATTACGTACCTCTAGCCACCAACTTTTAAACTATGCCTTTGCTTAAATTTATTTAATCAATTTATGCGTTCGCATTTTCCCGAATTTTGAAAACCAAAATGATTTATAAAGCTACTCAGACGAATAGAAAAATAGATAAATGCTAATTTTCCAATATATAAAATAGCTCTCCAAATTCAAACTATACAAAAAAATAAGTAATATGTTAAATGTCGAAATGTGATTGCCCAATGCTGCCAGTTAAAAGCATTCCAACTGAATGCATGAGTATTCCTGCCTTGACGCTAGGAACCAATAAAATTCACACTATAGAAAACAGTTTATCCAAGTGAGTGCTATTAGGTTTGTTATCTTCAATTTCAAACTCCTTTGACTTTAATGCATTTTCTCTGATGGTAGAATATGGAGATTCTTTTTTTATTGAGAGTTCGGAACAATATAACAAATCTTTTTGATAGCCTGTGTCTAGCACATTGCAACAACAAATAGATACAAAGACTGTGTGAGCCTTCTTTTAGAGTTTAGAGCAAAAGTAAACAGCATAGGCACCCTTGAATACTTGTTTGTGTTCTCATTCTACAAGAGCATTGTAGAGTTCTGAATATTGTTTTTAGTTGCTTGTTATTTAGTATGCTGTAAAAGTGGGGTAAAAAAATTGAAAAATCATGATGAATTAGAAAGCTCAACAATCCATTGTTTTTTCTGTTTTCCAAATTCCTGATTGTTTCATTTAACAAAATAAAGTTCTTGACCAGATTTTGCTAAACTAAAATAGATGGAGGAGGAAGTGTGTCTCTGTCAGAAGCAATTCTTGGGTGATATGAATTGATAGCAAAATTACCAGATACCCTTTTTGCATCAGTGCACGTGTATTTTGCAAAAGCAATCTGATAAAAAATCAATGTTCATTAAAGCTTTTTTACAGATTATTGGAGTTTAAACTGTTACTTGTTTATGCTACATGTCATTGTATTTCATAGCTTATGTCTCCTATGCATTCCTTGTTTCTAATTCCTGGATCTTGTCTATATTTCCACATTGTGAATATATGTCTACAATAGCATTTTCAACTGTTATATCTACCTATAAGCCAATACATAGCTGCTCGGGATAAATAAGTGTGGGCAATATTATAGAGACAAACTTATTTCAAGCGCCTTAAACTCATTGTCATCTTAGAAATAGGTTTTTACTTTTCTGTGATATCTACCAATAGGAAGGAAGCAATGAAGGACCTGGCTAACAATTGCATCTTATGTTTCTATTCCCTCTTGTTTGGAGTAAGAATCTCCATTTGTGGTATAATAAAAAGCTCTATCTGTAGCAATATAAGACAAGGAGAGAAATATTATTTTTTAAATGATTTGTGTATTTTGATTCAAAGTTTTCTAATATACATGTTATTATCAGTCATGCATTTGAAAACAATGTTACTCCATATACAAATAAATTTAAGCAAAGACATAGATTTGAAAACTGACAGCTTTTATCAATACAAAGGGGATGTTTACAGTGACAGAGCAAAAGCTCCTGTGCTCGTTGAATGAACACCAAGAGACGGGTTACTCAAGGCAACAAATTGCTACTTTTATTTATTTTGCTTCGATTTATCGCAGTAATGCAAGTTGGGTTTCACAATGCATCGAAACACATTTGTGCAAACAACTCCCAAAATTATAATTGCAATGGATGACAGTGATAGTTTAATGGATACTAATAGTCAAAACACCGAAATACACCAGCAAGTTTTTTTTTTTTTAGATTCAATAGAAACAAGTATTAATTGAAAACAGATTAACTTGGCAGACTATTTATCAGAGGTTCTTGAATTCCAAATGCACAAGTGTGACCATGGTTCTCTAGAAGCTTTCGCCATGCATTTTAACTACATTGTTGTTTTGCATCGAGCCTCAAGAACCACTGTAACTATGGTTTCCAAGCAGATTTAAATCAATCAATTTAAATCAAGAAAGGTTTCCAATTACACTTCATACTTGAACCATAAAGTATCATTGCTTCAAGCTATAGCAAAAATGTAGACAGGAACACAAAATCAAATTCAACTATGACATCATCTAGCAAGGATTTTTTTGCTATTACTATGATTAACTATTGAACTCAATTGACTCATCAGTCAAACAACTTGATTGATCATTGACCTAACTTGTTTGAAAGCTATCTTGTTAAGCTGATTAGTTAATTTCATTAATGATTAAAAGATAGAATTGACTTAATTTGCATGAGTCAAGTGTAAGATTGACTTATTTGTTAATTGACTTTGATTAGTGTATCAGAGAGAGATGAGTCAAACTAAATTGTCATGAGCGAAATGTGAGATGGACTTATTAGCTGGCACACCACATATACTATGACATTTGAGCTTCCATGAAAAAATAGCAAAAGCAATAGACTAAACAGATGGCTTCAACATAGACGAAGGGATACAATTAATATGGACAGCTATAGCTTGTTGAATATTTGTAGCACAAGAAACAGAAAGGAAGATGTTGGCAAAGGTTTTGCAATTTTGGTTTGCAGCCAGCAATTGCATTTGCTTCCTTGTCTATAAATCCTTTTCAAGAAATTCCTTTTTTGCATATGAATGGCCATGATTGGTTTAATTGATTTGGTGTATAAAGATGTTTTTTAATTAACTATAATTAACTATTCAAGAAAAACTGATCTATCAATGAACTAGTTTCATTGATTAGTCAAGTAACTTGATTCATAGCTAACTTGATCAGCTATTTAGTTGATTTGCTTGGAAGTTTACAAAAAGATTTTTCGACAAATAATTCTCTGCATAATTTGCAATCACTACACACCAAGAGCCAACATTTCTTTGAGGAATTCTATCAAACAGTTTACATGTTTTTCTTGTGCTTCCATATTTTGTATGCATATTCATGATAGCATTTCAAACCATAATATCTGTTAGAAATCCACGTCTTATCATGCTTAGGTGAACGTACATATCCTGTTCTAAAGCTCCTATTCTATTAAAATCACGCAAAATGGTCAGAAAGATTGTGTATCTATGACTATGAATAGGCAAGATTGATTTAACTGATTTGGAGGATAAAGATGACTAATAATTAGCTATGACTAACCATGGAACACAATTAATTCATCAGCCAATTAGCTTCATTGATCGCTGAATTTACTTGTTTGAAAGCTATCATGTTAAGCCAATTAGCTAACACGCCACATACAGTATGACATTTGAGATTCAAATAAGTCTCATGGACACAAATCTGCTATCATGTTAAAGCCATGTAAACATTGATGTTCCAATTCCATGGGGTCATTCTATTTTCATTTTCCCAAGTTCATTTCATTCCATTATCAAGCAATAACTATTAAATGTTTAAATCAAGTACATGCAAACATGAATCACAATTCATAGTATCCATAAACATCTATGCACAAGTACATGTTATCCAACATATTAACACACACATGGTTTTCTAGTGCTAGTTTGTTAATTGCCTTTGATCAACAGTTCAAATGTCCACAAGGATAATTGTAACTATTTCTTTGTTTTAATTATTATGTACTTTAAGACTAATTAGCAGTTGCCTAATTATTTAACTATCCTTGTACACATTTGATCCATCAATAAATCTGATTTTACCTATTTTCTAATAGAATTGGCATGCAATTTTCTTGACAAGTCTTCAAAAAGAGCATTAGTCACACACCAATAAGGATTCTGATTTGTAACCTGCCTAACCAATTCATCTTTATTCAATAAGATGTGGTGACATACATTAATTGGATGTATCTCATCATCTTTCTTATCGGGATGCCAACAACCTTGATTTGTATTTGTCCTTGAGTGTATCTGGATGCCATGAATTATGAATTCTACTTGCATGTCGCTTGACTGTACAAGTAATAGTAAGCGCTACACAATGGTAGAAATCACAACTCATAGCATCGATATACACCTATGCACAAACGCATGTTATTCAACACATTAACACACACATGGTTTTCTAGGGCTAGTTTGTTCATTGCCTTTGATTAATAGTTCAAATGTACACAAGGATAATTGTAATTATTTCTTTGTTTTAATTGCTATGTACTTAAAGGCTAATTAGCAGTTGCCTAATTAGTTAGATGTGAGACGATACGAGGGTAAATGAGAAATATCAACTTGCCTAAATCAACATGAATGAAATGTGAGATAGAGCTATTGGGTAGTATGCTACATATATTGTGACATTTAAGCCTCAAAGACTGCCAATGAACAGCAAAAGGTTCAAAACTCTCAGATAACATGTAAAGGGCTGGAAAAAATTGATCTGCCAACTTAATGGGGTCATTTTACTTCAATTATCTAGCACTTATTCTTTATTGTTTAATGCAATCACATGCAACCAGAATTCAGAACAACTAGCATCAATACACACCTATGCATAGATACATGCTCTCTAACATATTGATATGCATATGGTTTTCTACTAGCACAATCCTTGAACATTCTCTAGGTACAAGCGCTAGTTTATTAATTGACATTGATTGCTGGATAAAATGTATACATAGACACATAGCTGCACACATGCTTCAATGCACATATGCATACATACATGCATGGATGTACACATATTTACACGTATGCATACATACATGATTACACGCACACATATATATATGTATTCATGTATCCATGGATGCATATATCCATGTATCAATAGATCCCTTAATATATGCATGTATTCAAATGACCACATAGACTTGGGGAATGAATATTTATGTGGCCTTTACATGATAGCAATAAATCCTATAAATATGCATATATGCATGAAGGCACGTAGACATCAATGAATCTATGCATTTGCATTTTCATTGAGCATTTTAAAGCAAACACGATTCAAAAAGCCACTCCCATGCGTTGCAAAAACAGATAAATGCCAATTTACCGATATGGAAAATAACTTACGAAATTGAGATCATATATATAAAAAGCAATATGTACTATAACCACAATATGACTAGATGGCTAGCTAGCGCCATCCACAAAAAAGCATTTAAAGCAAATTCAATAGTAATCTATTATATACACACATACATACATGGTAACATAGATACATGCATTCATATATACATAATTACATGCACACATATATACATGCAAACCTATATGCATGGATGCATACAAAGACTATGTTTCATGGGATTATTAAAGAGTTCACTTGCTTTCTATATGCTTCCATATTTTGCATGTGTGCCTATGAGGACAATAACCACAATATTTGACAATATTCCTCTATCCTTTATGACAGCTCATTGGTTCCAAAGCTGTCTTTATAGGACAGCTGTACATTGCCTCCAAGACTCAGACGAATCCTTGGTATTTCAAGGAAAGATTCGAATCAATAACACTTAACATGATCTAAACTATGATTTTATAATCAAAGTATCCAAATGCATTGCAGCAATGTGAAACCCAACTTCCATTTAAGATGTACAATGAAAGTAAACAGAAGGAAAAATGCATTTGCTTCAAAGTTTGTAAAGCAATTTCAACAGATTGTCTAGCCATTGTCCAAAATATGGTTTTATATCAACATAGTCCTTGAACCTTCTTTAGGTCTAACTGCTACTTTGTTAATTGACTTTGATTGAAAGGTCAAAATGTGAAATGTGGCCAAGGATAATTATACTTGTTTATCTCTTTTAATTGTTATATGCTTCCATATTTTGCATGTGTGCCTATGAGGACAATAACCACAATATTTGACAATATTCCTCTATCCTTAATGACAGCTCATTGGTTCCAAAGATGTCTTTATAGGACAGTTGTACATTGCCTCCAAGACTCAAATGAATCCTTGGTATTTCAAGGAAAGATTTGAATCAATAACACTTAAAATGATCTACACTATGATTTTATAATCAAAGTATCCAAATGCATTGCAGCAATGCGAAACCCAACTTCCATTTAAGATGTACAATGAAAGTAAACAGAAAGGATAATGCATTTGCTTCAAAGTTTCTAAAGCAATTTCAACAGATTGTCTAGCCATTGTCCAAAATATGGTTTTCTATCAGCATAGTCCTTGAACCTTCTTTAGGTCTAACTGCTACTTTGTTAATTGACTTTGATTGAAAGGCCAAAATGTGAAATGTGGCCAAGGATAATTATACTTATTTATCTCTATCCAAACAGCCTCGCCTTTAGTCAGATGCCATTCAATGCATTGATTTTGCATCAATGAATTATGCACCTTCAGACAGTAGTTTTAATCAAACTATGCATATGGATTTAGAATCAAACTCTCAAAATAAAAAAGACTAGGTTTAAATTATAAAGTGCAATCAGCCACCAAAGGAATTGATTGGATAATAATTGCATTTCTGATGTCATGTTATTGCAACAAAGATCTACTTTTGAACCCCAATTGCTTAATTTTTATGAACCATATAGCATATGCCACTCACAATACCCATTTGTAAAGATTGTCCTTGTAACAAAAAGCAACAATATGACTACAAGTACAATCAATATAGTGAGAATCTTGAATTAACCTTTTTCTTTGTCTACTATATGCAATTGTAAACAAAGGAGAAGGTTCATTCTAGAAACTCACCCTGTGCTCTTTTCTTGAAGAATTTGCCATAGCTGAACCGCTACACCACCTCTTTTCTTCCAATCAAAAGCATTGCACCATGTAATAAGCTTTGATTAGAAAACAAAGACCATTTGTTTTTTTTTTCTAAAAAAACAGCAATAAAGCTCAAGGAAATGACCAAAATGCAGACAACTCCCAAAATTACAATTGCAATATATAATACTCCCCCTGCGATGGATACTAATAGCCAAAACCATTGAAACACTAGCAAGCATTTTTTAGATTCAAGAGACACAAGTATAAATGTAACTCAGATTAACTACACAAACTAGTTGCCATAGCTTAATGTACCACAAATCTTCTAGCAATGAATTTAACTGTTCTTTTGCATGAAGCCTAAAATTATTTTATCAAGCAATATTACTTGACTGCTTTATGGCAACATTGCAATTTGGATTCTAAAACATATTTGACATAGTTTTTTATAGCCCCAAGATACAATTTTCTAACTTCCTAAGCATTCAGTCTAAGCTCTCCAACTACAAAATCTCAAATTGATGTTTGCTTCGTATGTCTGTACCTTGAATTTGATAACCAGGTAAACTATACACAAGGATAATTGTAATTTTTTCTCTCTTAATTACTGTGTATTTAAAGGCTAATTAACAGTTACCTAATTAACTAGTTATCTAATGAAACAAGGATAAATGACAAATATGGAATTAACTACTTTAACTTGACTGAAATGTCACATGGACCTATTAGCTGACACGCTACATATACTGTGACTTTTGAGTGCTTAATCCATCTACATGCAAGTACAAATGACAACCCATTATTAAAATGTCCACAAGGATATTTATAATTATTTCTTTCTTTTTATTATTATGTATTTAAAGACTAGTTAATAGCCACCTAATTAATTAGATATCAGATGAAAGAACACCAAATCAGAGCTACCAACTCCATAAAAATACCAAAGTTAGCATGTGAATTTCAAGGTGTCCAGATTTAATACTAATTGCATTCCCCGGAGCCCCATTTCCCTGAGGAGTCTTGTAAAACAGTTCACTTGCCCTATAAATGCTTTCGTATTTTACATGTCTACCTATGAGAACAGTAACCATGACATGGCTCACATCATGCATTGTACTCATTTATCCATTTGACAGGGCTCACATGCATGAAGTAAAATGGACAAGAGGATTTCTACATAATTCCTATCAAACGCAGATGAAACCTTCGCATTTCAACAAGAAATTCGAATAGATAATACTAAAAGTAGTTTAAAAAACAAGTTTATGCCTACGAGGACAACAACGACGACTTTTAACAGAATCCCTCTATACTTTATGCTTTCATGACAACCTAAAAGCTCAAAGCAACACACTGTCGACTCATTGTTCGAAAGCTATCATTATCACACACGTTGACATAATTTTGGTTCCAAAGCCCTCTTTATGGGACCACTTTGCAGTAATCAAAAATATACAAACTTTACAGGGCTCACATGCATGAAGTAAAATGGACAAGAGGATTTCTACATAATTCCTATCAAACGTAGATGAAACCTTCGCATTTCAACAAGAAATTCAAATAGATAATACTAAAACTAGTTTAAATTACGAATTTATAATCAAAGTATAAGAATTCCTTAAAGCACTATGAAACCCTACTTGCATTTCTCGTATCAAATAGAAGAAAACAACGAAAACTTACCTCTTCTGACCTCAAGCAATTCGTCTCTCACTGTCCAATGTGCAACTCTGCAACTACAAAATACCTTGCTCGGCCACACAATAGAGCACTATGAAATACAGCTTCGCTATGCACTTTAATGTAACGAAACTCTCAAAATTAACAAATTATCACCTCAAGTAACTCATTTTTGGGTCTGGACTTTGCAACTATAACATCTCCTGCTCAGTTGCTACAAACTCTTCCTCAGAACAGGCGCTTACAGAACACAAAAACAACACACGGAAAGTAATAGAAATGCATAGCAAGTGACTTAACTCTATATTAAATGACCAAAGTACCCTGGCCACGCATGGTCTCCAAGCCATTCCAGCGCCTTCACCTTGAGCCAGATGCCATTTAATGCATTTAATTTATATTCATGCATTACGTACGTCTACCCGCCAGTTTTATAAACTATGCCTTTGCTTAAATTTATTTAATCAATTTATGCACTCGCATTTTCCTGATATTTTAATGCATTTAATCTGCATTCATGGATTATGTACCTCTAGCCGCCAACTTTTAAACTATACCTTTGCTTAAATTTATTTAATCAATTTATGCGTTCGCATTTTCCCAAATTTTTAAAACCAAAATGATTTATAAAGCTACTTGAACGAATAGAAAAATAGCTCTCCAAATTCAAACTATACAAAAAATAAGTAATATGTTAAATGGTGAAATGTGATTAGCCGATGCTGCCGGTTAAAAGCATTCCGGGCGAATGCATAAGTATTCCTGCCTACCGGCAGGAACTAAAAATATATATTGAAAATTGCTTAGGACATTTCCGAAAATGTCTAAGGCCTTTCTATCTATATTTGTGAATGAGATATTTTTGATAGAGGTTAATTTTTGGAACGTTTGGTTATTAATATTGTTGTTGCTTTTCTCACCTTGTGGAGGGAGGGGTCTCAAATATGCTTGGTATATATTTATTTTTCTTCAATTTGGTGATGATATATTATGGTTATTCTTCTAAAATTTCAGTGCATATAGAGCTTGCATCATAAATCCTAACTCTTGAGATGGGTTTAGAAGGACCTGACAAGTTTATAACATACATATAAAATACAGTTTTCCAAAAGAAAATCCTTACAAAAATGATAATGTGTAGAAACTAGAAGCTATATGTAATTACTTATATGCCAAATTTATTGACCATGTTGTCACTGGAAATCTCAAGTTGTAAATATCAAGTAACCTGCATTTTCAAAAGCAGTGTTACAGTTATTTCTACATCTTTGTTGCAGATCTATTTTGGTTTAAAGAAAAAAATACTAATTTCAAAATATTTTTAAGGTATGAGGGCTATGTAAATTATTATTTTTTAGTGGCTCATTAAATATGAAGATCACAGCCAATTTTTATAAAAAAAATTTCATTGTGCCTACCATGAAATAAATTTCATTGTTGGATTTACTTTTTCCAGTGCAATGCACTTGGCTCTCTTACAATTAATCATCCATAAAGATTTATAAAATACTAGAGAGAAAGAAAGGAACTCTATCAGATGCCCATAAGTGAACAAAATTAGCTCAATGGACTTAAGAAATGTGTGCATGTATATACTCAGTCATGCAGATTTTCTTAGACTAGAAGTACACCTTAAATTCCATAGAACATGTTGCAGACTTCTAGGTTTGTAGAATAAGAAAATTATATCACTAGCCTTCTATGGGAAGATGGGTGGAAGTAAGACTAAGGTACTAGCTTACAAAGCTTTCATTTTACATCAAATTTCCAGCAATATAAAAGTTAAAACACTCAAGCTAGCACTCAAATGCACTTGTCGATAGAAATATGGACCATAATCACTGTTAGATAAGCAAAACATAAAATTGTTATTAAATTCATGAATATTATTTAGCAAATACAAGTAGATGTTCCTCCAGATTGAGTGCTCACTCTTTCAACTGTTTTGAGCCACATTCTTATTCTTTTTATTTTATTTTGAGGATAGGAAACCCACAGTTAATTTCCATATATCAATTAACAAACATGATTAACACACCGAGACCCATCATGTCCACATAATTTTATTGTAGTTGATGGCATCTTGGTTATTCTCTTGGAAAATTCTAGTATTTCTTAGCATAATTTTATTATTTTAGTATTTGTTTGTCTGCTGCTTGTCAAATGGATATTTTAATTTTCTAATTTTCAAACTATTTTCCAATTTAAAATAGAGATCAGCTAAGTTTTCTATTAAACATTTTTTTTCTGCTTGAGTAAAGAAATTAAAAAATACCAACTCTCCTAATTTTTTCTTTTAATCTAAAACATATGGAATCTCAAAAGAAAATGAAAAAATATCTCAGTGAACATTGATAATAACATAAATCAATTTACTCTTACAAAAAGATTACTCAAGATTTCTAAATGTCCAAGAATGTATAGCTTGTAAATTGTTTTAGCTACAATAGTGTTCTACTAGTCTTCAACAATCTCAAAAATATGTTCTTCAAGACTCACTTCCTTGTTTTCACTTTTTCAATGGACTTCCTACTATTGATTGTGTGCTGGATCATTTATAAACATTAATATAATTTCAATTGCAATAAAAAATAAGACATAAGTCTACCTTTAATAGAAATGTTGTTTTAAATAGGAAGATTATGTATTTTCCATTTAAACTTATTTTTACTGCTAAGAGAAATAAAACACAAATGCCATTTTATTCAAGGAAGCAATTTAGATTTTGCATTTAAGCATTTTATTAGGAAGTGAAACAACTTTCATAATGATCTTCTAAACACAATGAAGTATATATATTTTTTGTTGAAAAATTCTATTGCTGAGTGAAACAAAATTACAAAATGCTATTTTAATAGAATATAAATGTCCTATCTTAGCATTCTATTAACAAGTTCAACAATATAAACTTCCCACAAATGAAAAAAAGTGGTTTCTTTCCCCTATCAGAGAAAAAGATGGAAACTTTTACACAATTTCGAAACAAATACGTTGGCTTAAGATAACTTTAAAATTTGAAGAGTCGCTATAGTTTGGATACAAGCATGATTCGCTGTAGCATGATAAAAAAAACTCTACACAAGTTTTTACCAAAAACATTCCAACTCATTCCCTTGGACTATGGAAATTTCATGTCTTTAATCTAACATTTATTTGGTACTATAACTGGTTTTGTGGGGAAAGCAATGCTCTCAAATTTCTGAAAAGTGACAGATGTGGGGATTAATCTAAAAGGAAAAATTATACAAATCACATATTTCCAATTATGGAGGTTAATTGGGTATCAAATTTGAAAAAGCTGCTTAAATTCCCTATTTGCACTGTGTTTTTTCTTCTAGTAGGTTCCATTTCCATCTACCCATTTTTTGTTTCTTAATAAATGTGTTATGCATTCATGACACTTTTTAATCTGCTACACACTCCTTGCAATGGTGTTTGAAACTCCTAAACAAGGGTAGGATCCTCAAAATATGTTTCTACCTATAATCTCTAGATTGGAAGACAAAATCAAGCATAAGAAGATAGTAGTAAGGATAGAATATGAAATTAAGAGCATGTTGCAAATAGTAGTACATTATCACCACAATTGGGCTTTCACATTTTGAATCATGATGATCATAAATAAAAACTTTGGTTGCTATTTCAATTGGTACTTAATGTCTAAGTATTGGCTTTTCTTCAGTTTAAACCAAAACCTATCACTAATTGACCTTCCACAACTCTTTGGCATACCCATTGCACACCAAGGTGCCATTGCTAGTTATAATAGAATGGATAGCTGGTTCACTCACTGCTAAAACTTTTTTTTATTTTCAATCCCTATGTTCTTGCTTTTAAAATTTAAAGAAACTTATTAACTCACATTCATGAGTAATTATGCAATTCTAGTAAAAATTTCAAAAGTTTCTTTTAAAAGAATCATGGATGTTCTCTTAAAATCTTCCCTTTAGAAATTTAGGCTTTTATTTATTTATTTTAGGGTTAAGTAAAGAATCGGGGATTTTCTCTTAAATTCTTTCTTTAGGAATTTAGGTTTTAATTTATTTATTTAGAACTAAGTATTATATAATATTTAGTTATACTAAATAAATAAATTAATAAGTTTTTCTTATTTTTTTATAATGAGTAAATAGGTATAATAAGATTTATTTTTGTTGTGTTATTTATTTTATTTGTACATAACCTTATTTATTTTATGTATTTTTTTTATTATTGTTCTTTCACAAGAATATATTGAAATAATTAAATTATAACATATGGTAAAACGGTTCCTCATAGATAAAATTTATTTAGGATTAAACAAACTAAATTCCACGAAAAATCTTGCGAGTCAAATTTGCAATAATGTCAACATAGATATTTAAATTATTACATCAGTAAAATGACACTTATAGCATTAGGGTTATGATAATTATAGCTTCAAACAATAGTTAATCTTAGATATGTTAAGACATGGAATTGGATGTCAAGTGTCGTAAGTGAAAGGTTACGTTTATATTAGTTTTATGATCTCACCCATCTCTTCTTATGTGGTTTCTTATTAATGGGTAATTTGTAAAAGAAAAGGATGTTAAAGTTTTTGGATTAAATGTGTGTTGTTTTTTTTAAATTAAATTTTTATTTCAAATTAACAAATGGATAGGTTATATATTTTATTTTTGTAATACCCCTCATGTTACTGCTTGTTCTTGACATTCTCTGTGGTTTTTATTTTCGCACATTGTGGTTTTGATGATATTGTTGATATTATGTTGTGGTAGCTTAGATTTTTACTGATTATATTACTCTTATGTTGCCATGGATATTATAGTGACATTTTTATTACGATTGTTTTGATGGAGCTATTTGGAATGCAGTAGACTAGAGAATAGTAATTGATGATGTGATGCAAATTAATGTAATTTTATAATGCATTAGATGATGATATGATTGGTGAGGGGACAGGTAGCATCACTCATTCGTGAGCACCCTGCTACACTACAAATCCTTCTCACGATGCTTTGTAATTGATTATATGTATATATGTTGTGTATCACCTTGTTGGATGCAGGCTTTGCAGGAATAAGACTCGATTCCACCTATTTCGATAGGTCTGGGCGAGCATTGAACCAACCCAATGGTAGGAAGTTGAACAAAGGTGACATGGAAGTAACTCCGTTCCAAGTTGTCAACTGTCTTGTACCTTTTTGGTTTGTGCATAGCCATTTTGTTGTTACGTTGGTCTTTGCATGTGATTGTGATTTTATGACTTATCTAATGTGGTGTATGGTTTTATGTTGTGATTTAGATAATTAAACAATTAATAAAATAATAAATAATAAATAATAAATAAATAAAGCAATAGATAAATGTTAGTAGTAGTTGTAAAAATATTAAATTTATTTTGAATCTTGCAAATGGTTGATTTTAATTATTTTAATGTGCAAGTAATTATATGAAGTATTGTGGAGATGATAAATAAATAAACAAATAAAAGTTCAATTTTGTGGATTTAAATCTATTTAATTTTTAATCAAATGCATAATAAAAGAAAATGAATTGCAAAGGCATGCAAAAAGGCAACAAAAAGAATGAATATTTGGGGGTAACAATTATTTTTCATTTTATTCTTGTGACGTGACCTCTGGTATTCACGGGAAGAGGAAATTGAAAGGGTTTCCTGGGTATTGATTTTATTAAGGGGTTTTCTTTGTTGGGGAATTCTATTGTTCGAATTCTGGAGAAATTTTGCTTTCAACCATTTTCCGTCATTGCATTCTTGTTCTGTTTTCTGGAGAAATTAAAGAGGAAGAAGGTACAGTTTGAGGGAGGATTTAGGGATCTGTTGCTGGAAACAATTGGCAGCAAAGGTTCAGCTCTGCAAAAAGGGATAAGGCTTCTACAGATTCTCTACAGGCACAGGACGCCAGGTTCTTTTCATTTTTAATTATTTATTTTCTGTACCATCAAATAAAATAGAAATTATTTCTCTGTGTATGAAATTTTCATCTAGGGTTGGAAATCAAATGTTTGTGGAAAGAAAATCTATTGGATTATTGTTTAATCAATGGAAATTTAACTGGGGATCGGGATTGTTATTTGTTAAAAAGGAATTTCTGTTGGGTTCTGGACTGTTGTTTATAAAAAAGAAATTTTGATTGAAATCTGGAAATGAATAGTATTACTGTAGTTTCATTTTAAAAAATATATATATATGTATATGTATAAGGAACAATTTCCTTTCAATGAATTTCTGGGATTGTGATATTCTTGTTTATGCATATATTTTATAAAACATTTCTTTTATATACAAACATGCACAGTAAATTGTACAGTGTTTATCATTCTCTGTTTTCGAGATATTCAAATTACAGTGTATATATATATATATTAGATATATATAAATATATATATACATATATATATATGCATATAAAAATGTTGAATGTAAATTAAATTCTTAAGTGTTCGAATTTCTCCGAATTTCCGTCGGCTCATTGTATTTTGTTCGATACTATTAAACCATAGACTGGGTGTTGGTTCGGCCTCGGCCGTACCCACCGCCCAGCCGAGCTGTACCGTGCGACAATATGCGAACTGTCCACAGCAGTCCTTCGGACTGCCGTGAACAGTCCGTAGACTGTCCACGGCCGGGCAGTTTCTTCCGTGCCTTTTTGTATGGGATTTATTCCCATTCGAAATGACATATGGTTATTGTTATTAAAACGAAAATTCTTTATAACTTTTAATGTGCGTGTATACTTTTATAGATATATATATATTTATAATTATATATATTCATTAATTCATTTAATTAGATTTCACTAATTTAACTGTTAAATTTATCAGTTAATTCTATCTGAGATCAGTTTGTTTATTTTTCTGGTGTGAACAAAATAAAATTTTATTATAGTGAAAATATAGAAATAGAAAGGAATTTTTGTTAATTTGTTAAATTATGAATTTTGATAGAATAATCTAGTAAAAGGGCAATTTATGAATATAGGTTAGCATTGATTATTTAATTCTTGTTTTAGTGTGAATATTGTGGAAATGGAATTTATTTTGGAATTAAATAAGTTATCTTTTTATGAAGTTGAGTCTTGTAGGCTTGTTGGGTTCGGGACATTGTTAGTTCATTGATGTGGGAACCCTGTTAATTTGTGAAAGTATTTTGAAACTGTAGTCTTCCAGAGAATTGTGATTTTGTTGGATTTATATCTTTTCATCTTGAGTTTCTGTTAAGTTAAGTATTACAAATGGGGTGTACCGAGTTATGAGATTTTGTTATGGTATTTAATTTGCGAGATGAGTTATGCCTCGTGTAATATTTTTGTTGTTGCATTTCGATGTTTATGATTGGAATGGTACAACCCCTGTTTCTTTTTGGTTTTGGTTGGGTCTCTAGGGAGAGTGGCTCCTCGTGGGGGCCGGTGCCCCGCTTAAGGGGAAGGGCACAGGATAACCCACGAGTGAGTTAGTAATCAAGTGAAAACCTAATAATTAACTTAGGAGGGTTGGGTAGTAACATCATTATAAGATTTAAAAAATGGATGCCTCGTCTTCATTAGTGCTTCCGCAGACTAATGGAAGGCTGAGAAGGCCATGGTCGGCAAGGTCGTGACCTCATCTTCATGAGAGGTTTACGGCTCCGCATGAGTCACCCTATGGACCAGCGCCTCTAGTTGGGAGGAAGGGCACAGGACAGCCATAGATGGGACCGACGCCTCCAGTTGGGAGGAAGAGCACTAGACAGCCCATGTAGGACTATGCGATGACACTCTCCCCTAGTTGCCCATGTGTTTACTTTATTGTGTTCCTCTGGAAGTAGGTTATGGGAGTTGGTTTAGATTGTTGATATATGGATTCATCTTGAGTTATGATTATTGCCTTAATATATCTTTGGTGTACCTTGTGGTCTTGTATGATCTCATTGATATTTATGATCTTGTATTTTTATGGTACTGTGTTATGATGTTATTGTTTTGTTTCGTTGCTTTTTGGAGTATTGTGTTATGGTTCTATGTTTGGTACTCCTTGTATGTTTATACTTCAGTTGGCAGTCTTGGTCGGAGTTACTTCTCTATCACCTCTTAGCACAGGGGTGGTCGGGTGGAACGTGCTCCGCACACCGTTGGGTTCCCCATCAGCATTCGTTGGCCCAGTCTCATCCAGTTGAAGATTTGTTCTAGTTGATCTCTTTGTATTTTGATAACCTTGTATATTATATTCATCCCACCAGTTTGGGAATCATGATGTAAATTATGGTTATGGATATGTTGTATATTTAAAAGATGATGTAACGTAAATTTCAACTTTGTATCCTTATTTGGTTATGTGATTTCTCATGGTTTTATCTTGTGATGGAATCTATGTATATATATATCTAATGTTGTCATTAATAGTTCCTTTTGATATCTTATGAGTTGATGTTTTGTAATGTTTATTTCGATGTGACCTCGTGTGCCCCAAAGAACATAGTCGGTTATGCTATTTGTATTGTAATGAAATGGAGTATATGTGTATGTATATGATCATTTAATATTTGGTATATTGATTATTTGTTTTTCTTTAAAAAAATAAAATAAAAATATTTGTGTTCTTTATTTGTTTTGTTCTTTGGGGCTTGCATGGCAGGCGTTACAATTTTAATTATTTTGAAATAAACAAATGCGTATGCTAGTAATGGTAACTTAAGAGAAATATGTCAGGTTACATGTTGTAGGTTGTCATAGTTCTTTTTTAATTAAAGGTTTTCAATATAGAGGTATAAAAAAAATAAAATTCAATAATTTAAAAATTACTAGGGGAGATTTGATTCAATTGAGTTTTATGATTTAAAAATTGAACCTTGTAGTTAGATCTTTATTCAATAAATAATCCTTTCATGTTCTTATTGAGTTAGTTTATTTGTCAAATTGAATGGGAATGTATAAACAAGTATGCTTTTAAGTTTCGTTACATAGAATTGTGGTTGGAGAGGAAAGGTTGACTTTTACGTTCTCATGATTGATTGTATCTCCATTGAATTATTTTCCATTTGGTGAGTTATAGTCCAAGACATGATGTGAGTCTCTTTGGGAACCCAAGTATTTTTGTACCTTTCAATTGAGAGTATATGAATATTGATGTTATAGTATCTCTTGCTTTTCCTTTGTATGCCTCTAGAAGCAATCACCTTGTAAGTGGTCATTGAGGTTGTTGTATGTTATATTTTGGTTGACCTTGTGGTTTGGTCCTATGATAGTCCTATTTGTCTATCTTGGTCATGGGTCCTTTTCTTGTCATCTCCTTGCACGGGGGTGGACTTTTGGGTCCACGTGGTCGGGTGGAATGTGCTATGCACCCCATTGGGTCCCCAGTACGAGTTTGTGCCGATGCAATTGATTCAAAACTCCACCTCAGTTCTATTGTACCATGTTCAATTATGTAACATTCTTGTATTAATGTATATTTTCCTTTGCATGACAAGATGCAGATGTACTCCTGAAGTGATGTAAGGTAGTCGTTCTCTGATGTGTTGTATCTATGGACATATACTCCACACTACTATATTGAACTATGTTTTGAATTGTAATAAAATTTTGTATCATTTTTCTCTCTATTAATTATGGATGATTGTATGATATCATAATGTAATCTTGGTTTTATTCTCTTTCGTTTAACAAAAGTTTAGGGTTCGTAATGAACGTTCGTGTACCCTAGAGGACGTAGATGACTTTGTAAATGTATAATTTATTTTCATGTAATGAATGTGCCAATTTTATCTTATGCAATGGTTTGCTTTCAAAAAAAATGTGCGCTGTTTGTTGTCCTCCGGGGTTCACACGGCAGTGCATTACACCAATACCCATCATATACAACCATTGAGTCTTAATGAACTAAAAGTTCATACAATGAGATAATTCATTGACATAATTAAATGTCTTATATTTTTTTAAACAAAATAAAACTATGATCATTCTTCATTAAGAATAATATAAATTATTTATATTTACTAACCCACCATATAAGAGCCAATCAATTCTAATATATATTACATGTTAATATTTATGTTCAATAAAGCATTGCACTCCTAAATTTGTTAATGTTATCTAAATTCTAAATCCAGGCAAAATAAAAAATCACTTTACCTCTTTTAAATATATACATATTTTTTTTGTCATAAACTTATCTTTACGATTAATCCCCATAATTTATCAACAAATAAATTCACAACTATAATATTAAATTATAAAATCAAAGTGTAATTTATTCATACTACAATAAAATATTTTAAACTATCTATTTGATGTTGTGCATGCACAACAAACAATACAGGTTTAAGACTAATGTCAACAGATGCATGCACCCTGAGAGAGATAGACATAAAATGATAAATAACTCCAAGTAAGTACAACTCAAACAGTTATCATATTTGCATGGCACCGAGCTAAGAAGAAGAAATTGAAGTTTTCAATAAAACAATACTACCGACCTTCAATACCGTCGATGCACAAAAAAAAACTACATCAGAATAAATAAATCCTTGAGGCAATGGTAAATGACAGAGAATCGAGCATCCAAGGAAAATCTACAACCTAATAATCAGAGGTCGACTAAAGAGATCAGCGCTGGCTACACCAAGAAGAATTTGCAAGGCAAAGAATGAGGAAATTGCAAGTATATTGGCTAAGCGTAGGACTTGCTTGGCAAAAGAATTACTCAAAATAAATAGAAACTTCAGATTTCAATGAGCACATACAAGAAAATAATAAAAATGATGTCTAAGGTCAAATAGCTACACAGGAGTCCAAATTTGCACAAATTGGATAAACCATTGATGGCGCTATTTTTTTTTAACTAAAAAATGAAATTTAAATGCCATTCACAAGCTATAGAATATGAGGTCAAACTGGCGTTATCTATCCTTTCCTTCCTTTATAGATTTTGTCTAACTCTTATACATATGTAGGAAGGTGTTGATCAACAAGTAGTCTAAAATATCAATTTCAAAACCCCTTTAAACATGATAAGTAATGCAAGAAAATTCAACTCCCATTCGAATAATAGTAATAGATTATGTAAAATATAAATTATATGATGAGTTGTAGAATGTAACCATATTCCTTTGAATTTTTTTCCTTATCATTGTTTTGCTATGTTTTACTTTTAATTTTGAAAGCTCACCCTAATTGTTTCTTTGTTGAATGTGCAGGTTTGGCTGAGTTTATCTTTTCCATAGACAAGCATAACCATTTTTCCAGTGCAAACTAAATTCCAACATAATATTCAAAAAAATTATCCTTAAGATTTAAATCAAATAGAAAAGATGGGAACCTATTAAATTCTGCTTGTTCAAACAAATATTCGAAGAAGAGTTCTGGAATTCAACTAACTTTGAATACCATGATCTTCAGACCAATCCTCAAACAAATCACAAAAATTCTTCCAAATTCATTTTCACAGAGCTTTTTGAAAACAATAATATTGAAAAGAAACTATTTCCAGAAAATTGTCGTGCAAAACCTTCTCAGAAAAATTGTCGTGAATGATATTTGCATAACCAAAGCTTTTTAATTCATTCTCAATTAACTCATAAACAAAAAACTTAACTATCTGTCAATATGCAAACAAGATTGATTAGATAGTTCTAATTAAACAATTACCCAAGATAACACTTTCTGACTCTAAGTCAAGATTCTAGATATTTATTCATAATCTGTTGAAAACAAACCCTTCAATAATATCTACTTTTCACATAATTAAGTTTGCACATTCAAATTAACAAATATCTATTACTCAAAATTAATAATCACATTTAATTAAATATCCTATTTAATTAATTTAATAAATCAAACCTTTTAAAACCATAATCAAATTTTAATTTATCATTTCAACAAAATTACACCAAATCAAATAACTTATTAATAAACCATTTAACTAATTAATGAATTTTCAATCAAGATGCAAACATGAACAACACAACAGACCCAAATGATAATACAACGATGGGTGACAACACAAATAATCATCCTATAAGGGAACGATGGCCAGAGAAGGACCTGACATTATCTCCAAAACAACATGTTTCCATTGGGTCATGGCACGCTCAAACCTAACAAAATAGGTGGAGTCGATACCCAATACCTGCCAACTGCATCAAACAACATTGTTAAACATAACTGCATAAACCAACAATCACACCGTGAAAGAGAGTCATAGCATAGCAGGGTAATCATGAGTGAGTAATGCTACATTGTTCCCTTCACCAAAACTAACATATAGTACTACATCATAAACAACGTCAGATACATCATCATAAACACACTAATTCTCTTAAACAACATATATCCATAACACACATAATGTTTATCATAATGTCGCCACACAAACATAATCAAATGATCTACAATGTATCTAATGTATCATCAAAAAAGTATAAAACCAACATAGTATAAGTGTTGTAACTGAAATAAAGTAGCATAGTATCAAAAACATCTAAAACTACTATCAACTAAATATAAACAAACTGAATCAAAGTGCAGCAACTGGAGGGACACTACAAGGACTATCATGTGTTGCAATCTAAGAGTTAGTTTAGCTAAGTTGTTGGATGGGAGTAGAAAGGTGGTAGGATTGTTAGCTTGTTTGTAGCCTTTGGTTGCTCAAGTTTTAGTGCATAAAGAGGTGCTCTCCCTACCATTTGTTACACTTTTCATTTTGATTACTCCATTGTTATTCTATTGTGATTTCTATGCAAGTGAGTTGAGAGCTTGAGAATTAGTGAGTTGTTTTGTTATTTTTCATTAGTATTTGTTGAGAGATTTGGTAAGAGGTTAGAAGTGGGAATTGGGTTGTTCTTAGAGGAAGTAGCAAGCGGGTTTGAGGAATTAGGCTAGGAAGGAATAATTATCAATTGGATCTTTTATACAGGCATGCTGATTTCTATTCCTTTTTTATTTATGTTAGAAAGGTTATTTATTCATGTTTTCCATGTTTGGAAAAGAGTGGTTTAAAATATGTGTTATGATGCTTGGATATGCTTGCATGTTTCTTGATTGTTCTTGTATTTGTGAAACCTTTCTATTTAGTTTATACTTATATAGATATATATACTATATTGGAATTTATATGATTATATTCTATTTACACTTTACATAGATTGTCTATACTATATGTAGTTTGTCAATACCACATGTACATAGCATAAGATAGAGTTACTTTGAGTTACTTAGTAGAAATTCCATTTAAATATGAGTTATTAGTTGGTTATTCCTAGGGTTAGAATAATCCAAGGGAAAAGGGGGTAACCTATGTATAGGGTATTAATGGTCAAACCAAATCAAGCTAGGAAGGTGGTGGATAGATGACTCTCACTTGAAGTATTGGGTGATGAATTATTTGACCAAAGTAGTGTAAGTAGCCACTGTTTACACTGTCAGTTCACTATGATCCGGGTTTACATACTAAGCAGGGAATGTCATACAGGTAGTTGTAGCATAAGTATGGTAGCTCTAGATATGTAGGACACAACACCATGCTCAAAAAGGGCTAGGATTATGAGGTTACAAAACCAATCTCTTCGTCGAAGGGAAGGTCCATCTTACCAAGTTTGGTAGATGTGCAGGGGACCGCAATAAGTCTTTGGTTGGTGAAAAATCTCTTGAGTGATGCTTCTCCTCATGCAATTTGTGGCTAAGATTTGCAAAAGGATATTCTGGACTATTTTTATTTCTATTACAGTAAGCTCATTGAAGCTATGCATGTAATCATGAATCCATTTCTATGGAAATTATAAATGTAAAATATTATCTTGAATTATAAATATATTGTGAAATCGTTACATGTATTAATGAAATGATTCTTTGATTATGCAATGGGAAAGTTTGGAATGATTTGTTTCAAATGTACATTAGATGTTTAATTGAAAACCAAAAATTTTATAGCTCATAATATTAGTAACATAAACGGTTCACTTGTGGGTAAAACATAGGAAAAATTACTAGGTCGAACAATGGGCACACTATATGATGTGTCAAAGTCTAAGTTTATGTTTTGAAATCAAGTGATATGAACAACAAAGATGCACAATTAGGACTAAATCCAAGGTAAGGAGATATTTCATAAGCTTTCTTCCACAAATCTCACTAGTAATAGATCAATAGAATAAGATAAGCATAACCTAGCTAGTATTAAAGGTTGTCTAGCTATATTAGGCTTACCACACTTTTATGCTAATCTGAATCCAAGGAATGTGTAAGTAGGGTATGCCAAGTTCATGTACCACCTTAACACCCCTCACCTTGAAAGGACTAGGTCCTAACAAGAGGAGATGATATGTAGGCAACATGCCTTTGGTTGAAGAAAAAAAGAAAAGTGTAAACTAGAAGTATTTATCTTCACCCAAGATCACACAAAAGGCAAGGGGAGAGGATACATACTTTCTAGTCTACCAATCATGTCAAAAAAAATGATTTTAGAATACCAAACGCAAATGTGATTTAATCTAACAATAAATAAAGCATACAAGTTCAAATGATAAAATATTTGATGAAGAACCTGGAAGAAAGATGTATTAGTAGTTTTCAAATGAACTTTTCGTGGACCAATCGAAACCCTACAAGCACAAATGGATTAGTATTTTGATAAAGATGTCTTCTCCCAAATGAAATGTTGCACAAATATGTTAGATTAAAAAGAATACAACAATAGACAACAAAGGTTAGGGTTAGAAGAAAAAAATTGAAATTAGAGAAAAACACTATCAAAAGTTAGAGGTATAAAAAAATGGTCAAATGCAATGATACCTGTAGAGGCAGCTCCGTTTTTCTTAGCAGACACGGTAAACTCAGCAAATGTGACCCTACATGACTGACAGAGATAGATTTTAAGACGTGGCTTTGTTTCTTAATTAAACATGGAAAAACCTGCACAGGTGGTAAAAAAATGTCAAAAACCTTGCACAAACAATAATCAAACACAAAAATATTCTTAGATGCGACCATTCATGAATGTTAGGCGTGGCTCTGTTAAATGTGATCATACCAGAAACCTGAAGAGCATCAAAAACTCAACTGAATTTTGTTAGATCATGGATGTGGGTCCCACTAGGCATGCCAAAATATGAAGTGGGGTTAGTGTAAAATGGAAATGAAGCATGAATTATCAAATAAGGGTTAGAATTCATAATACCCAAATCAAGAAATGATCAAATCCCACTTACAAATGAAATTGAATGCATACATGGTTGGATATCAGCATATAGTAATGAAAATTAGAATCAAAACATGAAAACAAACCAAGTGCAAACCTTGCATTCCATTTTAATGGTTGATGGTGTGTTAGATTGCTCAATCAAGAAGCTCCCGTGATTGCAAAAGCATGAAATGATGAGCTAGATGCATGATAATTTCTCAAATGATCAATGATATGAATGTGCTCAATAATTCAAAGTTTCACAAATGATCTATGCGAATGATAATGAAGGAATGATGTTTCTTTTATAAATTTCCAAGATTATGATAAATGGTTGAGATGAGATCTTAAGATCAATGAATACCTGCGTGAATCAAGGAAGATGAGGGATCAAGATCAATTTGAACTAAAAAAATCTCCATAATATAAGGAAATTGGCTTAAGAAATTTTGAAATGAAGGGTTGAGGATGACTGAGAAGATTGAGATATTTTAGGATATTTTGAAAAAGAATATTCATGGGAATGTGCCTTTGTGAGGGAAATTAGAACAATTAAAAAATTCAAAATTATTTAAAATTATGGAGGATTCGGATATTCTTTATTAAAAAGGAATATTCCATGCAAGTGGGATGAGAGGTTAGATAATTAAACAATTAAAATTATTTAATCATAGGATATTAGAAAAAAATAGATTTATGGCTAATTAAATAATTAAAATCATTCAATTAAGAGGATCAGAGGAAAATTAATGAAATATGACGAATTAATTAAATAATTCAATATTATTTAATTAATAGAAGAAATTGGCAGTGGGCCTAGCTTGATTGGCTAAAGCATCATGTTGTAGGAAAGAGGTCACGAGGTATATTCTCCCCACCATCCCGGTGGTACTGGAGGGCGTGTTGCACCAACGTCACCGGTCACGTGAAAAAAGGTCACCAAGTGCATTGTAGTTTATAGAGTAAAAATATAATGTTAACGATATGTGATACAAACTAAGCAATTTTGCATGTCTACACAAATATTAGAATGAAAGGTTGAGACACCTTTCCCAATAATTATTTGAGAGGGCATCTCAATTGACTCCATGGCCTTAAGGTCTATAGAAAAAATAATGTATAACAACCACTTTTATGTATTTTCCTACAAATCCAAATTTGAATCCCATAAAGATAGAAGAAATTCCAAAACTAGATGTAGATTATGATAAATATAACCCTTGAATATATCTTTGTAGGTTGTCCATTCATTCACATGAGTGTATTTTTCATGTTTTTCACTAGATATGGGAGACATTTCTACAATAATGGATCTTAAATAATTACTCTTTGTAAGTGTGAAATGTGGGAGAGTTAGTAAATAAATAATAAAACACACAAACATCAATGAGATGTATTATATTAAAGATTTGAATCAAAAAACTAATCTATCTGCAGCAAAACAAATCTCAAAAAATGCTCCATTGTTCTCTATTCTCAAGGATTCATTAAATCATTTGGCTCTCAAATTTTATATGTGCACTATGATTGTTAGAATGACAACTTGAGAAATGAGATGTTGTTCAAAATGCAAGAAAACTAAGTTCCTACATGAAACTATGTGATAAAAGCCATGATACTATGATAATGGTGATATTGACAAATGGGTAATGATGTTGCATAAAAAGATAAAATGATTTTGCATATGCTCAAATATTAACTATTGATATGATAAACTAAAATGCAATTACAAACTAAGACATGATTCTAAGTTAGAATGATAAAACCATACAACTTGCTAAATGCTAAATGATCAAATTCTAAATGCTTCAATGCTCCAAAGCTATTCCTGCATAACAAGTTTACTAAAAGATCTTATGATAAATGATGTACCAAAGGGTTGTATTTATAGGATTTTCAAAGCATCTTGTGATGTGGCAACGATCAACAGTCCAAATTCAAACATGAGGGATGAATGGTGGAGATGGAAGAATCAAGGAGGATGTTCACTTGACCAAGGGCAACATGCCAAATGGATGAAGGAATAAAGTGTGTAAGGAATAAGCCATGTGTTAAAAGTTTGTTAAAGATAATTGGTTGAAAATAATGTAATTAAATACTAGTCATATTTAATTACATGTGACATTTGATGACATGGCCAAAAAGTGTTGTAGACATATGACTAAATTTGAATTTGAAATTATTCAAACTTAGTAAGAAGATATTTAATTAAATAAAAACAAATTATAGCCATTTGTTTATTTAATTAAATTTAGAAGAAAGTGGTTTAGGATGAAGAATTTAGAAAAGTGTGAACTATATAAATAAATTCAGAATTTATTTATAAGTAGATGAAAATAAAAGAGTTTATTAATTAAATAGCTAGTATTTAATTAATTAATTGTCTCGGCCTATTTTAGGTATATACATTTTTCCCCTCTTTGAAGTAATGTGTTTACACGTTGCTTCAAAGAAGTTTTTTTTGTTGATGTCAACAAAAAAAAAAATCGATGTCGCAGACGCTCCAGACGCTAATTTTCAGGTGATGACAAACATATGCCCCCTCGGGAGATAAATTGGTGAATTTTTGAATTTTTAGGATTTTTTGGAATTTTTGAAAATTTTGATGATTTTTCTTGATTTGATGATGATCTCAAAATTTTATGATTTTGAAATGATTTATCTCCCAAAAAATGATGCATAAGCCAACAGGTGATGAATTTGCCCCTTTTGAAAAGAAAAAAAAAACCCATAAAATGCCACTTAATTAACCTTAAAAATGTTAAAAAGTTGGATTAGAAGTTCATTTGAGGATTTGCAATTTGGAGATTTGAGAGTGATTGAGCATTCTATCAAAATGGTGATCCCTTACCACACGCATCAGTTCGAGTGCATCATACATCACAACCACCCAGCAGCATACAGACCTCCAATATGTACCCCAAAAACCTCTCTCATAATTTGTGCATTTTGTTTTTGGCACATTTTTCTCGTTTGAATTTGGATTTGATTAGTTTAGTGCATTGAAAACCCAACATAGTGCATAGAATGACTATTCTAACGCATCAAAAGCTTTAGCGCGTAGGTGAATTGATTTAGCACATTGATGATATGATGTAGCGCATAGGTTGAATTGGTGCATCGAGACCCTGTTTCGGTGCATCTATGAAATTTTTCGGCACATTTGATAGTTCGGCGCATAGAAACTATATTCTAGCACATTGATGATTTTTTCTGGCACATAGAGTTTTTCAGCGCATAGAAAGACTGTTTTAGCACATTGGTGAAATTTAAACCAGATTGATGATTTTGTTGATTAAACTCCTTGATTTTGATGATGATTGATGATGTTAATAGATTAGATGTCCATTGATCTCATGATAGGTGAGATGCAATGATTGATATTGATAATTGGCGTCATGATAGACGAGGATCAATGATAGTTTGATTGATTGATGGACCTCATGATAGGCGAGGTGCATTGATTGATTGATGAAACTCATGATAGGCGAAGTTGAATTGATTGATGGACCTCATGATAGGCGAGGTTGAATTGATTGATGAACCTCATGATAGGCGAGGTTGAATTGATCGATGGACCTCATGATAGGCAAGGTTGAATTGATTGATGAAACTCATGATAGGCAAGGTTGAATTGATCGATGGACCTCATGATAGGTGAGGTTGAATTGATTGATGAACCTCATGATAGGCAAGGTTGAATGATAGATTGATGCTCATGATATTTGATCAAATTCTCACCAAAGCTGATTAGGTTGATAGATTGATTGAGTTTGATTGATTGATGGGTCGGTTGATCTTGATTGATTAATTGGCTAATTTGTGTTTTTTGTGATGATAGGAGCCTTTGACGAGTCTGCAGATTAGAGAGCGTTTCCCTAGGATGTGGGATTTGATACCCCACCTGACGTAGCCTAAGGTAGTTGTGATCGCACGATGCGGATTTTCGTCCCTGATTGATATGCCCTAGATTAGGATCAATAGGGGTTTGTTGAAAACTTTATTAGAGAGATGGCACAACGAGCATAACACCTTTCATTTGCCCACTAGTGAGATCACAGTTACTCCAGAGGACGTATATCAGATTTTGTGGATACCCGTGGTTGGAGAGCTTGTCTTATATGATTCTCAGGAGTAGGTTGGGACTGATGCACTACGTAAAGTATTCGAGGATGATCAGATATGTGGTTACAAGATTCCTTGGAGGGATATGGTTGATGCTTATGCCACATTGCCATCTATTCTAGCTGGATTTATTGGAGGTTTCCTTTGTCCTGACCGCAGGTCAAAGGGACTCTCGATTGGATGGGGTCAGATTTTGGAGAGCATGATTGCTCAGGGTACTAGATACACATGGGGATGTTGCATACTCATGCATTTGTACCATGATTTACACCAGGTGGTCTATCTTCGCGGGGCTAGTTTATCAGCTGGGGTTACATTGCTTCAAGTCTGGGCCTGGGATCATATAGCAGTCACATGGCCAGTTGGAGATAGACAATGACCTACCATGAGACTGTATGTACATATTTATGCCGGTCGAGTTGCTCAGCCAAGGATGGGAAAATTGGAGTACTAAAGGAGGGAACTGGATGATCTCGAGTCCATGGTATGGTGGCCCTATCTAGATTCTGAGCAATGGCTAGAGGACAATACCGAGATGCCTTATATGTGCCAGTCGATGTACCTAATTAGGCGGACCCAGTTTATCATTGAGAGGTTCTTGTTGCTGAGGGTACTAAGGTAGTACATGGCAGAGTGCAGGGGATGCCCCAAGGCATGGCACATTATGCACGGTGATGGGTGGATGCTATAGATTGGGGACCTATGTTGTCATATGATGTTGTCATGCAACATTTCCAGGGATTATAGGCTATCATTTGGGAGGTGCATCCAGAGATCATCGAAGCATCGATACCAAAGGAGTATGCACAATACCTATTCTTACATCCATTCCCACGGATCACCATCCCGGATGAGCTAGTGCCATTGTTAGAGGAGGGGAGGGCAGTAGGTCATGGGTGAAGGTGGAGGAGAGAGGAGGAGGAGGAGGAGGAGGATAGCAGTGATTACGGGGATGGTGATGGAGATGGAGGCGGTGGGGATGATGATGGGGGTGATGGGGGAGGAGATGAGGGTGGAGGACTAGGGCCAAATGTTGGAGAGATGAGAGTGCCTCGCAAGAGGCGGCATGTGGAGATTCGACTACCCTTGCCATAACAACAAACACATATTTTTGCATTACAGATACAGGTTGAGACATTGCAGGGTCAACTTGAGTAGGTTCAGGCTTTACTAGCATAGGCCCAAGGGCAGATTCAGACACTGACGCCTGAGAGAGATGCTACTAGATAGTAGGTATAGTAGGTATAGGCCCAACTTACACAAGTCCAAGCCCAAACTTAGGCATAGGGACAAATGTAGGGGCATATTGAGATAGCAGGTTGATCATGCTGAGGGCACCATTGAGACTACAATAGGCTGTAGTGGTTACTGGTGCATCAGATTATTTCAGAGAGATATGTCATACCATGTAGGAGGCAGAGTTTTAAAGAGTGAGATATCATGATGCAACTCCTCCAAAGTGGCAAGAGAGCTATGCACAGTTGTGGTTAGGTAGGTCCCAATCTCATACCACTAGCAAGGGTGTTACATAGCCACTTCCAGGGGATCAGAGAGATCTTGATGCAGGTCCATCTAGTGGGGGAGGGACTAGTCCTGTGATGCCAACACCATCTGGGGGGAGCACAAAATAGCTCTGATTTATGATTTTCTGATGTATTTTGGACATGTATACACTAATGTATTTGAGACATTGATGATGTACGTCTTGATTCAGTTGAGACATTATGATATATTGCCAGTTTTGATATTGATGTATCTCTTTATATCTTTGGATATCCTTGTACATTTGACATCATTTTGAGTTATATATGGCATGCAACAATGATGATGATTGATCTATGTGCCTATGATGTTTATATGATGATGATCATGATGATTATGATGAATGCATTTAATTTCTATTATATATGCTATGTGATGTTCTATATGATGATGATATGATATGATGTGGATGCAAATGATGATGCAACTAATGTGTTATGATTCTATGATGCTTTATGAATGATTTCTATATGTTGTATGTGATGGATCCTAAATTATTCCAATGAAATGTGATGCATTTTATGTTTTTGTACTTTTCTAATGCAAATAAATGATGCAATGAATGAATGGACGATGTATGAAATGATCACATGATGGTGCATAGTTCTATATATGTTTGTGATGTTTATACGATGATGATCATGATGATTATGATGATTATGTAATGATGATGCTTATGTAATGATGATTATGTGATGTATGCATTGATGATATAATAATGCATGATTGATGATTTGATATGCTTAATGGATGATGTTTTATGCTATGTGAGATGGATTTGATTATGCAAATGATGTATTTTATGTGATGATTGTGTGATGATGGTGCTAGTCTAGTTAGTCCTTTTTCAGTCTTGGATTTGAGTAATAAAAAATTCATCTTCACTATTAGTTTTAGATGTTCAGAACAATGGCATTATGTTTTTACCAATCATGTTCTTCAACAACTTTTTCTTCTTGGAAATCTTGCTATGTTGGATATGTATTTCAATCATCTTAGTGTGAATCCAAGATCCATTGTATTGAAGGATTCAATGATTTCAGTGATGCATCAAGTTCAATTATAGATGCAACAAGTTCAATTATGACCCTATTAAAATAGAGATGCTTTTCTTCTTGGAAATCTTACTTTGTTAGACATGTCTTTCAATCATCTTAATGGACCAATTTCTTAATCCATTACTAATAGATGAAATGATTTTGATTATGAGATGCAATGCACTTCTATTTGTGTTTTCTAATGTGGATGTGATGATGTAATGCATGGATGGATGAATGCAAATGATGATGTGACTGATGTGTTTTCTAATGTATGCAAATGATGATGCAACTAATGTGTTTTTGGTTAATGTCAAATGTACTCAATCCATTGATAAGAGAGATAAGTTCATTGTGAAATTGTTGCAGCTTTGGAAATCCCATAGATACAGATGCAAACTAACATGGACGCAATCTAACTTAACCATGCAGATCTGATATGTAGATGTTGTCATTCGTAACAGCCGATTTATCGTGCTTTTTATTATCATTGAGTCTTTAAAATGTTGAAAGTGAGTACAAGCATCGATGGCATAATGTAGACCATGATGACCCGAGTACTACTTCCATGATTTTTGATATTGCAAGTTAACACAAGCATTTAATTATAATTGAACCAAGATGACTTGAGCATTCCTTGCGTAAACAGACAAGAGTTAATATTTTTCCTATGCAAATTCAGAATGTCATCAATGATACTTTATAGAGCATATCTCGCGACAATTTGCACAATAGTAATGATCAACTCACAGACAACAAATAAAGAAAAATCATACTCCTCCCTGGCTCCTCTAGTTCAATACATCATCAAGGTGCTCTAGAGATATGATAACAAAAATCAAAGTTCAACAGTTGAACACTCATGCCACAATGATAAAGCCATGATTCAAAAGGAACATCATCCATTTAAAGTTTGCTTTGATTTGATCCATTTAGTTTTTTGATGTTTGATTTGGATGGTTGATGTGTTACTGATGATAATTGATGTTCAATGTTGGGTTGCACTATGATTGTTTTGTTGGTTGCGTTGTCCTACAATTTTTTTCCTGCTGATTTAAGCTAAAAGTTTATTGCCCCTACTAAGTTCAGGATTTTGCTCCTAGTCTAGGGTGAGACATAACTACGATGCCGGGATATGTACATGAAGCTTTCTGATGATAGGAAGATAGATGAAAAAAGTGAATGGTGAAAGCAAATGGTCAACATGCTTAAATATATGAAAAAGCTAACCTATCACAAATAGCGCCTATTGCCAGGTTTTCACTACTTACTTTTGTTGCACTTTTTCAGATTTTATGATTTTTTTTATTTTTTATGATTTTTCACTTTTTTTGTATTTTTCTCATTTTTATGATTTTTTTGTTGTTACCAAGATGCCTGTTTGTCAAGTTTTCATCAAGGCAACCATTTTTTTCAAGACATTTTCTGGTGTCTTTGTATTTTTTTAGGACTTTTTCCGATGCACTGGATGATTCAAGTGTAGAATTTCTTGAGATGCGAGCTATTGAGGGGTTCATCAAAAAAATCCCCTTTAGGCATGGACAACTGATATGTTCTTGATCTGAAGATTGATACAATAACAAAGGGACCTAGCCAGTTTGGTTCAAATTTCCCCTTCTTCTCTTTGTCTTGTTGATTATAGGGGTTTTCTTTCAGGACTAAGTCACCCACTTGAAATGTTCTAGGCTTTACTCTGTGATTGTAACTTCTGAATATCCTTTGTTGATAAGATTTTAAGTGATCTACGACATGATGATGACGTTCATCCAATAGTTCTAACTCTTGTAGCCTAGACACTCTATAATCCTCATCTGAAAGGATCCCTTTTAGTGACACACAGAGTGATGGTAGCTCAACCTCAATAGGTAGAATGACCTCTAATCCATGGAATAGTGTATAGGGTGTGGCTCATGTCAGGATGTGGATACTAGTTTTGTAATCCCATAAAGTAGGGTTCAATTGAACATGCCAATCATGTCTAGCCTTGTTGACGGTTTTCTTCAATATTTTCAAGATAGTCTTTTTTGAGGCCTATGCTTGGTCGTTTCCTTGGGGATGGTATCGTGTAGAAAATAGATGTTGTATATGGAACCTCTCAAAGAGTTTTTGGACATCCTGATTCTTGAAGGGTCTGTCGTTGTCTGTGATAATGGATTGAGGAATTCCATACCGATAAACCATGTAATTTAGGATAAATGATGGAATTGCTTTTCTTGTGATGGTGGTCAAAGGAACAACTTCAATCCATTTCATGAAGTACTCTATGGTTGTGATGATAAAATTGTGTCTATTGGATGAAGATGGGTGTATTTTACTGACAAGATCCAATCCCCACTGACAAAAAGGCCATGTTGATGTGAAAGGATGCAACTCTTGTGTTGGTGCATGTATCAGGTTTCCATGAATTTGACATTTTGTGCACCTTTTGACATATTGAAATGACTTCTTCTCCATATTTGGCCAATAATACCCCAAACATAGGAGTTTCTTAGCTAAAGTTAGGCCACTTGAATGTGTGCCACAGATACCCTCCTAAACCTCACATAAAGTGGTTTTAGCTTCGTTACATTCTAGACACTGAAGGAGAGTACCATCAAGACTTCATCGATAAAGCACATTGGCTATTAGGGTGTGTCGAGCTGCTTGTTGGATGAAATTTCATTTTTGGTTCCGAGATAAATCAGGTGGGAGGGTATTGTCTTTCAAATAGGTGTAGATTTTCCCATAGGTAGAAGCATTAGCCTCGGCTAGATGGTAGATGACTTGGGATTCTAGGTTTTTCGTAGGCGGTGTTAAAGAGTTGTTCCACCATGAACTCATAACGAGCTCATTTTTTAGGTATTTGCAAGAGATAAGCAATGGTAGCCATGGCATCAGCAACTTTGTTGTCGCCTCTAGGAATCTACTCAAATTTTATCTCCATAAAGTCCTTTTTGAAGTCATCAACCATTCTTTTATATGGTATTAATTTTTCATCTTTTATTTGGTAATCATCATTCACCTAATTAATGACTAGTTGGGAATCACCATAGACATGTAACTCTATGATCTTCCACTCGACTGCTACTTTGATTCCAATGATCAATGCTTCATATTCTGCTGTATTGTCGGTGCAAGGAAATATCAGTCTGTAGGACTTGGGAATGGTATGTCCTTGAGGTGTGATAAAGAAGATTCATGTGCTTGATCCATGTTGGGTGTAAGAGCCATCAAAAAAAAACATCCATTGTTGTGTTGACATAGTGAGGACATCAACATCTGGAAACTCAATGTTCATTGGATGATTTTCTTGCAATGGTGCTTTAGCTAGTTGATCTACTATGGCTTGACCCTTGATTTCTTTTCTGTCCACATACTAGATGTCAAACTCACTCAATATCATGACCCATTTAGCTAGTCTTCCTGTTATGGCAGCTTTGCTGAGTAGATACTTTAAGGGCTCAATTTTAGCTATGAGTTTAATGGTGTGAGTCAACATGTAATGTCTTAGTTGTTGGGTAGCAAATACTACCACCAGACAAGATTTTTTGATAAGTGTGTAGTTGATCTCATAACCATTCAAGGTCCTGCTGATGTAATAAATTTCCCTTTCCTTTCCCATGGAATCTTCTTATGCGAGTAAAGCGCCCAAAGATACTTCAGTTGTTGCAATGTAGAGTATTAATGGCTTTCCTTCAGCTGGTGGTAAGAGTATGGGTGGTGACATCAAATATTGCTTGAGTTGATTAAAGGTTGATTCACACTTGTCATCCCATTTGAAAGAGACATTCATGTGTAATAAGTGGTTGAAAGGGTGAGTTTTATCAACCAATTGCACAATGAACCTCCTAATAGACTGGAATCTTCCTTGTAAGGATCTGAGTTGAATGGTATTTTTAGGAGGAGGCATCTCCATGATGGCTTTGACCTTTGCAGGATCCACCTCAATGCCTTTAGTTGATACAATATACCCCAAAAGTTTAGTTGATGTTACACCGAATACACATTTCTTAGGGTTCAACCTCACATTGAATTTCTCTAGTCTAGTGAAGACCTTGTCTAAAATTTCTAGATGTCCCTCTCTAGTGAATGATTTGACCAACAAGTCATCTACATAATCCTCCATAAAATTGTGCATCATGTCATGGAAGATGGTGGTCATTGCTCTCTGATATGTGGCTCCATCATTTTTCAACCCAAAAGATATTACGTTCCAGCAAAATGTGCCCCAAGGACATGTGAAGGTTGTCTTATCTTGATCTTCAAGTGCTATCTTTATTTGATTGTAACTTGAAAGCCATCCATAAGTGAGAGCATTTCATGTCCAACTATCAAGTCTACGATGATGTCAATGTTAGGTAGAGGAAAATCATCTTTTGGGAAACATTTTTGAAGATCCCTGAAGTCTATACATATCCTGATGCTTTTTTCTGGTTTCAAAACTGGAACAATATTTGATATCCACTCGACATAGTCAATAGGTCTGATAAATCCCACATCCAGTAGCTTCTTTAATTCAACTTTTACCAAGAGGGCGATATGAGGGTGCATTTTTCTCAACTTTTGCTTTATTAGTTTTACGCCTAGTGTTAGTGATAAATGATGCATGATGAGCTCTAGATCTATACCTGGCATGTCAGCATAGGACCAAGCAAAGTTGATCTTCCTCTCTTCAAAGAATTTAGCGAAGTTGATTTTTTCCTCCATTGTCATGGATGTTGCTAGATGCAGGGTCTTCACTGTTTCCATTGTACCAACATTGATGGATTGTGTAGGCTCAATCAACACCAACGGTCTCTCTTGATAGTGCTTGGGAATAGTGTCAAACCTTCCATCTCTCAGTGCCTCATAGAGGTTTTCACCTTGATATACGCTCTTTATTTTTACTTTTTCTTGATCTAATAGTGTCATTTGATGGTTTTCATTATTAGATGCATTTTTTATATTCATTTTGCAACTTGAAGATTTAGCACTCCCCTTGTTTAAATACTCATTATGAGGTCCATTGGTGGAACATGTTTCAGGATTGTCTGAACAAAGGAAGTTTACGATGGCATCATCATTTGAAAAGACAAGTATGTCAAGCAACTCATTTTGGTCCCAGTCAATCAGTTCAAAGTGTATTAATGACAAAGAATCATCGGATTGGCTAAGATCAAGAGGGGTGAGTGTCATGATGGCAATGTCGTCAAAGTGTCTGATAGCAATAGCGAGGTCTATGATGTTACTCTCTTCCGAAGTATCTATCTCGCTCGTAGTATGATCATCTTCACTTGAGTCATTGATATGATGTGATCCAATTTCAAGTGGTCTATAACTCGAGCTCTGTCCCTCCGTACGTGTTGGCGTATACTTTTGTACCACATCAATTTCCTTATCATGACAAGACTCTTTAGAGAGGGAATCCCATTCATATTCATTGGAGTCTGTTTCAGAACTATCTCTCAATTGAAGGATTCTCTCGACAACTTACTTTCTGGTTTCTTCTTTTGCTTCTTCCCTGTACCCTAGTCCTGTCTTGTCCTTAGAATTCATTATGATGGGCTATATCAGTTCTATGATGCCTTCCTTTCTTTTACCAATATGACCTTTTCCCTCATATCCCATCTTTTCCAGGATTGTCTTCCCTTTGCCATACTACTCTGTTTGTACAGTTGAAGTGGATGCTTGTGATGCTTCATCATCTTTGTATAACCAGTTTAAAACCTCCTTGTATTTTGATTCATCCACTAAGGTTCCTGCTTTTACAAACTTGCCATCAAAAAGTATGGTGGGTTGTGATGATTGTTGCCTTGATGTTGATGGCTACCCATATGACTTAGGAGAATATGAAAGTTGTGATAAACATAATGATTGCTCAAATGAATATTCCCCCATGCCTTTGTCTTTCAATTGGATCTTTTCAACCTGTTTTGATAAGGCATTGAGTTGTCCTTCCTAATTTTGTGTAATAGAATTACAAACACTTTTGTCTTTTGACTAGTCTTTCTTCTCAACCTACTTTGACAAGGAATTTAATTGTCTTTCACTGTTGGATGAACTAGGAGTTGTAGCTTCCCTGTTGTGTGGCACAAAAGTGTCTTGGGTTGTTCTAAGTGTGTTGCAATATTGGGGGTTGTTGGAATCAACAACAATATTAATCTCTTGCTCGTTAAAAGGAAATTTCAAACACTAGTGATATGTTGACAGTACAGCTTGCATCTCATGAATCCAAGGATGTCCCAAGAGTATGTTGTATGCTAATTCTTTGTCCAACACTTGAAAAATTATGTCTTTGACCACTAGTCCCACTTGAATAGGTAGCACTATCAAACCTTGGGAGGACCTTTCTTCATCAGCATATGCTTTTATTTGATTTTCCTTCTAGGATCAATAGCATTTTCAGAATATCTAAGTGCACAGACAAGTTTTAGAGTGCAGATATTTAAGCCAGCTCCTCCATCTATTAGAACATGTTTAACTTGATGTTTTTGGATTAAGACCTCAATGTGGAGAGCAATGTTATGTGGATGGGTGATAGATACATCATCATGTTCAGAAAATGATAGGCAATGCGGTGTAGTCAAATGTCCCACCATAGTCTGAAATTGGAAAACTTCCAGATTGTTTGGTACCATGGTGGCGACTAGAGCTTGTTCTAAGATTTCCTTGTGAGCGGGTGAAATCTTGAGAAGTTCTAATATGGATATTTGGGTGGGTATTTTCTACAGTTGATCAACTGTGTTATATTGGGTTGCAAGGACAACAGTAGTTGTTTTGGATGTGGAAGAGGTAGCTCCTTTCAATGTTACCTTGGCTTGTCCTCTTGTGATTGCATCGATCAGTGAATTGTTTTGTCCTTCTCTGATTTTGATGACATTAATTCAATTGTCATTTGCCACAATGTTGGTGATTAGATTTATTGGCACAAGGTCATTGATTTGATGTGAGGTGGTGTCGATATCATCGTGACGATTTTTTAGTTGTAGCAATGTTTCTTTGGCTCTTGCTTTCGATGTCCTTGGTTTGATGTTCAACCACCTCAACACAATGAATGGTAGAATCATAAATATAGTTTATGTTTTTTCCCTTGGTATTTGATGAAGAAGATTCCCCCTTTTCGTAGTTTGGTACAAGGTTCTTGAATGCTCCATGATCATTGTTTGTTTGGGGTCCTACAAATATGGTCTTGTTGTCAATCAAGTCTTGTATCAAGTGTTTTAATTGCATGCAATCATTGGTTTTATGTCCTCTTTTTCAATGAAAGTCACATAAATATGCATCATTCCACCATGGAGGCTTAACTTGTGGTTCCCAATTTCTTGCCTCTGGTAACATTATGACTTTAGCTTCAAGAAGTTCCTTTAATGATGATTCTGATGATTTTCCCAAAGGTGTGAACCTTATTCGATTTGAGGATGTTCGATATGATGGTGTTCTAGATCCAACATTACCTTGATTGTTGCTTTGGTGGACATCTTGGTTGTTGGGTGGATTGTTGTTTTGATTAGTTTTGGTGGTAGTTGTTAAGTTGAATATAGGTTTTGCATTTTGGGTTTCAACGGTACCGTCATTGTTACCTACATTCTTGTTTCATTGCCAAAACTTTGGTTTTTCACCACTGTTGTAATTGTTAGAGAAATTTGATGAGTTTTTTTCATTGTAAATTTTGATGACTCCTCTCTTGACCAAAGCCTCTTCAATATTTATTTCATTTTCAATCAATTTTTCAAAGGTAGGTGGGAATTGTAATTCAAATTTGTAGCTCATTTTGTCATTTAGGTTGTCGATGAATATTTCTATCTTTTCCTTTTCAGGTATGGGACGAGAATATCTTGCAAATAACCTTCTCCATTTTTGAAAAAATACGAGGAATGATTCACCCTTTTTCTATTTCAAGTTGCAAAGGTCTTTCATTGTTATGTCATGTTGGATGTTATAAGAGTATTGGGTGATGGACTTGTTAACCAATTCTTCAAAGGTGTTAATTGGTGGTGCAAGTTTGGAGAAACATTCAAGACATTGTCCACCTAGGCTTCATGGAAACAATCTCATCAAGTAAGTTTCTTCATATGCAAATTCAAGACTCATGGTTCTAAATTCCCTCACATGATCTATTGGATCGGTTTTACCATTGTATTTGTCATACTCTGAGAATTCACGATGTTTGGGAAAGGGAATAATGTGGATACTTTGATCAAATGGATATGGAAAAATGTCTTGTATCAAGTATTGTTTTGAGGTTCCCCTTTGCATATCAAGAATTTGTTGTTGAAGATTCTTTATTTGATGAGTTAGGGAAACCACTTTTTTTGTATCATTTTTAGGCTTTTTGGGAGGTGATTTCAGTTGATTAACACCAAAGTCATCGAGAAATTTGACACCTTGTTTAGCTAGCATTAGTAAGTATTTTTCCCCATTTCTTTCAAAAATCTTCTCTAAGCACTTATGGAAATTTGGATCTTGTTCAACATTTTGGATATCTTCCTTAGTTATTTCTTCCCCTTCATTGTTGTGGATTCCATGGAAAGGATTCTCTTTAGCTTTAGCCATGGTGTTTTGAGTTTCACTGTTTTGAGTTTCGATGCTTTGAGCTCCACTATTTTGTGTTTTGATGTTTTGTGTTTCAAGTTATTTTTCCTTGAGTTTATGCTTTTGTAATCTTGTTTGAACGAGCATGCAAGTGTTATACTTTGACTAAACTTTGATCTTTGTTTGGAAGAGTACCAAGGATTAAAACTAAGTCAAATAGAATGACAAATTCTATTGATGAGACTAAGTTTAATTTGATTATATAGCTTTGTTTCGTGATGAGAGGGTGACAAATCCTAATGATGAAACTAGGCTTAACAATCAAAGATATGATAAGTTTGATGATTTAAGCACTTTGAGATGTTTAGATCTAGGTTTAAATTAGAGAATTCCACTTGTAGAGGTCAGTTTTAACAATTTTAGACTCTATTGTACCTGAGGAATGATTCAGGGCTGAAAAAGATTCTGAATTTTGGTTCAAACTATGAAACAGGGGATAAATTTAACTCTCGAGTTTTGTATTTACTAGATGCACTAAAACAGAGCCTAAATGCGCTAAAATATTGCAAAGACGCTATATAATAGAGAATGAATGCACTGGAATATTGCACAGGTGCACTATAAGATTTCCTAAATACACTAAAACAGAGGGTCGATGCACTAAAATATGCAGTGTATGCACTATAACAGAGGGTAAATGCATTGGAAGATTGTACATATGCACTATAAAACTGCCTAGAAGCGCTAAAACAGAGAATGAATGTGTTGGAAGATTGCACAGATGTGCTATAAGACTGATTAAATGCACTGGAACAGAGGATGAATGCGCTGGAAGATTGCACAGATGTGCTAAAATAGAGCCTCTATGCGCTGAATTGGGAAAATGCCACAGTTTCTTGCAAGTTTATTTGATTTTTCTAATTTTCCAATCAAAGAATTGGTTGTTTCAAAAGATGTTTTCTGAATCAAGATTTTCACTTCCAGTGTGATTTTTTGTTTGAAATTTGTTTAAAAACACATCGGTAAAACACATCAAACATGTACAATCTTAAGGCTATGTAGGACAATATTTACTAGATTCCCACTTGGATTTTACTCTAGAGTTGCACCTACTTTTTAGCGGATGATTAGAAGCTTGACCACAAAGGCCCCCCCTTACAATGCACTAGCTTCTTAGGTTAGCCAAGCTTCAATACCCATGAATCTCCCATGGCATACTTCTCATCTCTACTAAAAGCCACAAAAATGTGGGACGACTTTGAAGGTTAGACCTTCTACGCTAGTAAGTAGAATAAGGATTTTGGCTTGCTATAACAAAGGGTTCTAGTATAGGTATTCCATTCATGGGGGATCATCCATTTGGTAAGGGACCATTGCTACCCTTCTTGTCGGAAAAATCCTTGTGATACTTGAACTTTCCTCAAGTACCCACATTTATATCCTGGTTGGAAGTCGCTTGGCTTTAGTGTGTTAATGGTTGGGTCATCCCCTTGGGTGATTACTTTTTCCCACAAGGTAGGCCCTCTATGGATAAAACAAAATAAAAATGAATGGGTCTGGCTTTTTGGTCACCCAGTTAAGGAGAGAGCATATGCTTACCATTCATCAAGCACAAAAAACATGGTGTTCTTTAACCTTTTAATTAAGCTAGATGCCTATCTTATTCAAAAGAAAGCATTCAAATAACTCCAGCCCCTGCATAAATCATTAGTAGTTGCATAAGTTTGTCTTTGACCGACGTATCACCCACCTGCAAGTAGAAAACAACATTTAGTTCTCGAGATTTTAAGATTTTGCAAATTTAAATAGATGCGCTAAAACAATCATCCAATGCGATAAAAGATCATTCCAATGCGCTGAAACAATTACTCTATGTGCTAAAATAACTCATGTATATGCTACAAGAACTAATGAATGCACTAAAAGAACTAATGTATGCATTAAATTATTGATTGAAAATGCTAAAAGACTCCCTGTATGCGCTAAAACAGTTGCTCAATGCACCGAAAGAAATGTTGTATGCACCATAACATAAGTCGAATGCGCTAAAAGAACTCATGTTCACGCTAAAATGTCATGTCCAGCCTGTTCACAAGAAATTTTTTCAAAAAATTGTTAAAAATGAAATCTAGCCCCACGGTGGGCGCCAATTTATGTAAGTGTGAAATGTGGGAGAGTTAGTAAATCAATAATAAAACAAAAACATCAATGAGACGTATTATATTAAAGCTTTGAATCAAAGAACTAATATATTTGTAGCAAAACAAATCTCTAAAAATGTTCCATTGTTCTCTATTCTCAAGGATTCATTAAATCATTTGGCTCTCAGATTTTATATGTGCACTATGATTGTTAGAATGACAACTTGAGAAACAAGATGTTGTTCAAAATGCAAGAAAACTAAGTTCCTACATGAAACTATGTGATAAAAACCATGATTCTATGATAATGGTGATATTGACAAATGGATAATGATGTTGCATAAAAAGATAAAATGATTATGCATATGCTCAAATATTAACTATTGATATGATAAACTAAAATACAATTACAAACTAAGACATGATTCTAAGTTAGAATGATAAAACCATGCAACTTGCTAAATGCTAAATGATCAAATTCTAAATGCTCCAATGCTCCAAAGCTATTCCTGCATAATAAGTTTGCTAAAAGATGTGATGATAAATGATGTAGCAAAGGGTTGTATTTATAGGATTTTCAAAGCATCTTGTGATGTGGTAGCAATCAATGGTCCAAATTCAAACATGAGGGATGAACGATGGAGATGGAAGAATCAAGGAGGATGTTCCCTTGACCAAGGGCAACATGCCAAATGAATGAAGAAATAAAGTGTGTGAGGAATAAGCCATGTCTTAAAAGTTTGTTGGAGATAATTGGTTGAAAATAATGTAATTAAATATTAGTCATATTTAATTACATGTGACATTTGATGACATGGCCAAAAAATGTTGTAGACATGTGACTAAATTTGAATTTGAAATTATTCAAACTTAGTGAGAAGATATTTAATTAAATAAAAACAAACTATAGCCATTTGTTTATTTAATTAAATTTAGAAGAATGTGGTTTAGGATGAAGAATTTAGAAAAGTGTGAACTATATAAATAAATTGAGAATTTATTTATAAATAGATGAAAATAAACGAGTTTATTAATTAAATAGCTAATATTTAATTAATTAATTGCCTCGACCGATTTTAGGTGAATACACTCTTAATGCAAAGAGCTACTCAATGTATTCAATCAAGCCTTGAGGCACTTCTTCAAGCATCTTTTTGAAGTGTGAATTGTTAAATTTCATAGCTTATACAACCTTGTTCTAAATTTTCTACTAATTCATTTGTAGGAAAGCATGACATTGAACTTTGGAATATTTGATCCCTACCTTATCCAACTTATTTTAGTCACACTTTTAGCACAAATATTTCAATCACCATATGATCCACTGGGATGCCAAATATGAGTAGCATTATGCTATTAGATTTGGTTTTTTTATTAAACTTTATTGCATCAAAGAAGTATATTTTGAATTTGAGGTTTAGCACTTTCTTTCTTACAATGTGGCTTAAATCTAGATTAATTTTGTAGCTTCTTTATTTTACAGTTTTCTTTGAATTTTGAGGATTTGGAGGAGTTCATAGAATACATTGCACGCTACTAAAAATAAAAGCCATGCAAGCTATTGTTGAAAAACGTCTACCACTTGTCCATAATGTATTCGGCTCACATATTTCCAATAGACCACACATTTTGGCATAGGCAGGCAGGACGCTGGCTAAAGTTCCGGAGTTTGGCTTTACACCTACCAATTGCATTTGCATGAAAGTTTTTTGCGCATATCTTGCAATCATGGCATTCCATGAAACCACGTTTCTTTTAGGCATTCTGTCAAACAGTTGACGTGCCTTGTCATCAAATGGAATGGGATATATGATATATGGAAGACTAAAATCCTGCGCCTTTTCCAGTAAATTTACTTCATCAAGAAGAAAATTACCGATTGACTTATTGGTGTCAGCAAGTAGGTCATGGGAATAGCTCTTAAACATCTGGCGAGGCAAGCAATACAATTCATTTCAGGCTCGCCCTGGAAATTTCCATTGTCCCCTTGTATGACAAGATTGTGTAACGGTTTCTTGACTGAATCCATCCCATGGACTCAATCATTGTCTCAAATTCCTAATCGATGCATTGATCTCTGTCTGCCTCTTAGAGAGGGAAGTTTTATGTAAGCAATATGGTTTGCAGAAAAATGTGTGGACTGTTGGAGCTATTCTATACATATTAATTAGTGATATTCCACCTTTTTGGGCAGGTGAGATGCATATTTAAGGATGCAACTGTATTTCGTTATCTCGAAGTAGCTTTTTTTATCGAATATTGTATGTATGGATATATGCCAATTCATGTCTGATATTCTTTTTACTTTAATATTTTTCAGAAAAACAAGAGGGAGTTTTTTATGCTGTTCTACGGGGCCACTTTGTTTCGATTCAAAATCTCGGCATTCAATTTCTGAGAGTGCTAAGCATCTAATAAAAAAGATGCTTAATAAAAACCCAACTTAGTGCATCCATGCACGTGCAATTCTATGTATGAGATTAATTTGCAAGTCTTCTCTATATTTGAGTTTGTTAGCAAATGTTACTTTAGTGGGGAACTCAGATACCTTCAAGATTAATTTTCAAAGAAATTAGAAATGAACTTCTGTGCAAGACTAGGGGACTTGTATTTGAAAAGGGTTTTGGTAGCTTTTCTATTTTTTGCAAAAATTTCACAAGTACATACAAATTTTATTTTCAATGTAAAATTTCCAAATATGGTTAAATACGCTAAGTTCGCAGTGCATTCCAGGTCACCCTTGGATATGTAAAGATGGCGTTACTCCAGATAAGGCTTTGGATCCAACCATGTTGTCCCGAATAAAACAATTCCTTGCAATGGATGAATTGAAGATGGCTCTAAGGTTAGTGGCTTATTTATCTTATCGACATGAGTGACTTGTTCTAGACAACAATGATAGATGAGAATTAGTAGTTTGACAAGTCTCTTCAGAGACATTCAATTTATTTATCAGTTATGACTTAATAGTTTTTCAGAAGGGAAGGATGATAAAATAGTTTTTACAGTTTCAGAAAGGTTCAGATTTTACTTTCGGAAGTGTTGCTCTTTATCAAATTAGGGCATGCCTACTTATGGTACTTTTATATGTCACTACCAAGCAAGTCACACTGGCGAGGGGTACTCATTACTCAGCCAATCTAAACTTGACAAAAATAAATTTTATTTGTAAACAGTTAAAATTTCTGCTTTGGCAGCATTCTTCTAATTTGTGGCAGAACTGCAACGTTGGAACAGGGCATGGACATTTATTACAGCATAAATAAAGCAAGATTTTTGTCAGATTTTGCAGTTGCCTGGTGGACATGTTAGCAAAATGTAAATGCATATACAGCACAAGTGAATTCTCTTACAAAATCACTCAAATAAATGTAATGCAATGATTGTAGAAGCACACACAGAGGTTGCAGAAGTTGATTTTAAACCTATCAATTGCATTTGTCTCAATTTTTGGGAAGCCTTTTTCCATGAGAGTATACAACTTGTTTCAAGTGGGTAGCTTAAATCTTGCATTCTCTTCTCAACAAATCCATTTTGTGTATGTTTGCCAATCACTGCATTCCATGCGAGTACATTTCTTACAAAGATTTTACAAGATGTTTCATATGCACTATTTATGCTTATACATTTTCATAAACCATTTTGGTTTTTAAACCCCTATCTTATATTGTTACTGTTATGGTGAAATTTGGACTAAAAGAGAGTAAAAGCATATAAAATAATCACTCAATCCGAATAACAACATACACCTCCAATTAGAGCATAAATGGAAACACAAAACATAAACAATGCAAACTCAAGCAATGATCATTCCTTCCATTGTTTTGTGAGATTGCTCCAATGATTGCTAGATGTTTGCGATGATTGCATGTAGGTTGCTCAAATGGACAACATGTACCAGTTAGAATGAATCATTTTGCTTGTCATTGTCCTTTGGAGTCCAGGCTTGTTAAATAAATCTTTAACCATGAGGATGGATGGTGAGGATTTGTATGCAAGTGGTAGTTTAAGGCATTAAAGGATAGTTAGGGAGAATAAGGAAGCAGCTATCAGTTACAACACCTGTACTGACAATTTTCAGCACTTTGAAGGCATCTAAGAGGTTGAGGAGCAGATATAGGAACATGCAAAGGAGAAACATGGTTGAAAAACTCAAGCCTTCCTTCCACCAATGCTTAGCTGGAGCTTTTCAAAGAGTCAAGTAAGGAAAGTAGTTTCCAATTGCCCCAAACAAGGTTGACTAAGCAAGTCAAGACAAGGAATGTATTGGTTTTCAATGACACGTGTGCTATATTCCCTATTATGGTTAGATAGGAAAAGTGAACGCCAAGTAAAGGAAGGAGGCAACATTGCATATGATAGAAAACTTCATTGTAACTGATTATATGATCAACTATCGAACTTTTGAAACTCAGTTTTTCTGAGAAATAATATCATTCTCAGACTTGTACTCAGTTTGTACCTTTTGAATCAATAAAAAGTCATATTTTTACCTTCTCAAGAGCTGTATATTGTGTGAGATGTTGGAAATAGTTGATATGATCTTGTGATAATTTTGTTTTATCCTAGATTTCTAGTCCCATTTCTATTACCTTTAGGCTTTATACATAAATATATGTGATTTGTAGGTCATAGTTTGTGTTTTCTATCAAGTTTCTTGTAAGATTCAGCTGTGAATGACATTTCCTTCTAAATATTATCATAAATTGCAGACCTTTATATGAAATATTTATGCAAAACATGTAAAACTGTGAGTTGTGTATGTTATAGCTGAACTTATTATCATATTGTGTACTCTTCAGATAAGTATAAGTCATAAAACATCTGGTGCATCACCTCTTTTATGCTTTAAAGTTTATTTTGTGTTATTTTCTGCCCTTTTCCTTCCAAACAATAATAGAGTAAGTTAGTTTTTAGGTGCTACACTAGGGGAACCAACCCTCCTTGGAGATTCACTCCAATATACAGTTCACCCACAACCTAGGAGTGTTTTCATGGTGTCAACTGAAGGGAGAGTTAACTTTAATTCTCAAGGGTGCAATTTAGTTTGAAAACAATTCTGGACATGCCCGCTGGAACCATTTGATGGTCCCAATATCATCCAATGAAGAATTTTGGTGTGTTCTTTAGTGCATTTTTCCATACAAAACAACATTCTTCAAACGCCATGGCGACTCCAAGTTCAAATCTACTAGTTTAAGTAGTCCACGTGTTGGTAGATGTTACACAAGCCCACTAAAAGATGTTTGGCTTGGTATGTCAAGAGGGTATGATTTTCAGACATCTATCCTCACAGTTGATGCAGAGCATCCAGGGTGTAGCACTTAGTCTTGTTGCATTCATCTAAGAGAGTTCTCCTACATGTTTTCATATCTAATGTATGCTAAGCATTGTACCGCCTGGTTGGTCGGTATCAAGACATTTTATCCTTGCTTTTACTTGCTGTAAAATACATCTATTTTCACAGTTAATGCAGAGCATCCAGGCTGTAATGCTTACTCTTAGTTACATCCATCTAGGAGAGTCCTCCTACATGTTTTCATATCTAATGTATGCTAAGCATTGTACTGCCTGGTTGGTCTGTATCAAGTCGTTTTATCCTTGCTTGTACTTGCTGTAAAATATCCAATCATTGTACATTACAAAGCAATTCCAGGTTATCATAATATCCTTGTTTGTTACATGACAAAGCAATTTCCAGGTACCTATATAAATCTATCGGCATATTCCTTGCACCTCCTCCTAGTGCAAGCGCTAGTCAAATAAGAATGCAAACAACAACATATACCATGTAGTGAAAAAATATGTAGTCTCTCCATGGACAACACAACAGTTAAAAAATAAAATAATGATTTTAAAATTGATTTTTTTTTCAATTGTTAAAAACAAAATACTCTTCTTTTAATTTTATAAAAATTTGCATTAATATCAACCCACTTTAGTGAGAGCTGAAAAATAGCGAAAACCAGTTGCCTGTCTACCTTAATTGTTTTTAATAGTAACTTGATTTGTTGAAAAGGTTTTAGAAAGTTTTAGGAAAATGCAATTGGTAGGTTTAAAGCTAAATTCCATTGCCTTCCTACTATCCTCCCTACCTGTGCAAAAATGGGAGATTTGGAATATAAAACATACATCGACCAAAGCATAAAGGATACAGGGATTTTTCAGACATAGTTTCAACTACCTGTAGACATGTATGCAAAAATATGGAAGTGTAGGTAAGGTGCATGAACTGTTGGACAGAATGCCTCAAAAGAAATGTGATCTCATGAAATGCAATGATCGCAAGATGCTCACATAACAGTTTTTTAAAAACATATCACAGCCAAAATAGAAATGTTTTACAATAGCTACTACAAACACCTCTATCTATTACCAAATTTTAATTAAGTTTTTTATTTATTCAAGGGGTAAACGCTTTTGACCGGAGCTATGAACCGGAATACAACCATTCAACAATACCACCCCAACGGGGTTTGAACCTTGGTGGCAAGAACAACAATGCCACTGATAAACCATCACACCGTGCCAATACCGGCAAAAAAATCTAAGTGTCAAAAGGGCAAAAATACCTTTAATTAAGTTAATAGCTGTCAAACGGTGGCAAAAAAATAATCAAGAACATTTTACATGAAATGAGTGTTATTAAGAATAAGGTAATTGGGGAAGCAATATACATAATATTTGAATGCAACTCTACACACTCACTGTTTACTACTATCAAAGCCTTGACTGTAAATCATCACTATCATTGTGATCAGAGTGCTATACTGGAATATCTTGGTAGAATCTAACATTAAAGCTTTCATTTCTAAAAATAAGGATTAGTGATTACAAATCTGATTTTAAATTTGAATTCAATAGGTAACTACTTTAATGGTTATTAGAAATTTGAATTCAATAGGTAACTATCTTAATGGTTATTAAAAATTTGAATTTAAGCAAACTGGCTTTATACCTTTTATTAATAAAATAAAATGAGAAACAGCATAATTTTTGTGTTAAATACATGCTACACACAGAAAATAATAATAACAACAATTTTAGTATCCTTGAATATAGAAAATACAACCCAAAATCTTGAAAAAAAAAGGGAATTTCAATGGCACACCATAATATCATGGCCCCTATTCTCGAGGGTTGCATTTGCAGGGTGATATAATGTCTGTTACCCACAAGACATGCACCATGCACATATCCATTATATTGGACCAACTGGTGCTGAGAACTTGTTACCCAAGAAAGGAAACGAGTCAATGGAAATTAAACATTATAGACCTGGGCATTTTGCGGTGAGGAACCTTTAAACTCATAGAAGTCTTACACAGTGACACCAATTGGCTAGTTTGAATATGTTCCCTTTTAAAAATGATCTTGTCCCCATTTGGTGTTAGTTTTTAAGATCAGATTTAGTGCACAGAATTTAATTCAAAATCAGAAACAATAACACAACAGATATCCTGGGAAAACCCTCCTCTTGAGGGAGAAAAACCCAACAACAATATATCTGTTATATATTGAATCAATACAATAATGATCTCCTTACAAGAGGCCGATATGCAGGCCCAAATACAATCACCAATGAATGATGCAACACAGCAATACATGAAGACAATTCGCTCATGGAAAACTCAGCCTCTAATAATATCGAACTGCCTTGAGAAGAACTCGCACATGTGATGGAGAACGAACTAGGATGAAATCTGAATGATCAAACAATGAGACTTCTTCAAGTATATATACACCATGATGAGAGGAGACGTGACCTTTCAAAGACACAAGTCGTCCCAGCAAGAAGGATGTGTCCCTCCAAAGAAATCACGTCTATACAAGAGGTCAGCCTCTTTTAGAAATTTGTGTCTTCATTTAATTCGTACCATTCCATTAATTAAATATAATAATCAAACATTGTGCCTCTTCAATTAAATCGATATCTTATAAATTAAATAGCCATAGGCTATAATTTAATTTATCTTAAGTAAGGAGATCGCTGGAAGAAGCAGCCCGACGCTGCTAATAACATCAACACTCCCTCTCAGCTAGGGATGATACTTCTAGCTGCACAAGACATATCACCTCATCGTGATGTCTACCACAATGGCTACAACCAAATGTGGATAAGAGAGATATCACCTCACCGTGATATCAGATATCACCTCAACATGATATTGACCATAATGGCTACAACCATGTATGGTATGTACAAGTGTTCATCACTTGCGTGATGTTGTCACCTCAACATGACTTTCACCATGGCTCTCCCAAAGGGTGAAACACAAGTACAAAAAAATCATCACAGACTCTCTCATGTGATGCTGTCATGGAGTCACATACATGACATCCACCATGGCTCTCCCAGAGGGTGGAATCAAGGAATTTCACCTCGAACTTCTCTTACAGAGAAGAACTCATTAACAAGGGATTTCACCTCGAAATTCTCTCACAGAGAAGAACTCATTCAAGAGGATCACTGATATTGAGACTCCTTCTCAGTTAAGGCTATATTCACCACCATACCAAGCTTATCTCGAAAGTACACAAACTTTATCCTAGAGAGAGGCTTGGTGAGAATGTCTGTCGTCTGCTCATCAATGCTAATATACCTCAACTATAGCTTTCCTCAATACCATATCTTTGATATAATGGTATTTGATCTCAACATGCTTGGTTTTGTCATGAAACACAGGATTGACAAAAAGCTTCACACAACTTTGGTTATCACAATGAATGATAGTAGGCTCCATTGATTGTCCAAACAATCCTACAAGGAGCTTACGAAGCCACACTGCTTCCCGAGCTGCCACACAAGCTACAATATACTCTGCCTTGCTATACTCAATGCTATAGATGACTGTTTCCTGCTGCACCTGCACCAGGAAATCATAGCAGATCCCAAACTAAAGCAACATCCAGAGGTGCTCTTCCGATCAGTAACACTCCCTGCCCAATTAGAATCAAAATAACCATGCAGCTCCAAGTCCACATCTGAAGAATATCTCAACCCATATCCAACTGTGCCACGCAGGTATCTCAGGATATGTTTAGCTGCAACAAGATGTATCTGTCTCAGTTCACACATGAACTGACTAAGTGCACTCACAACATAACAAATATCTGGTCTAGTGTTAACTAGATACATCAAGGACCCAATCAACTGCTTGTACATCGTAGGATCCACCAAGTCTGAACTAGTTGCAACCTCTTTTAACTTATGTAGGTTTGTCTCCATAGGTGTAGACATGGATTTGCAATCCATCATACCAAACCTTTTAAGTATATCAATAGTATACTTCCCGTGACTTAGAATCATCTCATCTGACTTCTACCATACTTCTAAGCCAAGAAAGTAATGCATGAGACCAAGATCCATCTTCTTCAGGTTCAGTAGGCTCCCTCTGAATCTTCAAGTACTTGCATCAATCTTCTGACCTCTTCGTCCAAGATTGCCTGCAATGCTTACCTTAGAGAAATGTTTTCCCATGTATACCTCTGATACTGTAGGGAGTTCACGATTGTCCTCATCGACCTCATCCTAGATCACTCTACTCTTAATAGGTTTGCAGAGCTACCAATGTCAAATCCAGACGAATGTTTTGAGCAATTCTGATCTTAGCAGCTGAAGGGATCCTCTAAGAATTTAGCACCTAGCCTTGCAATACAGTAATCTTCACTTCTTCTCAGTGAGTTACAAAACTCCCTCTTGATTCCTGCTTCAAAGATTGCAAAGAAGACTTCTGGAAGTGAACTCCCTCGAGCCACCAACTCAGTCCCATGGCTGCAAGTTGTGACTTCACGCTTGATCATTTCTTTGGTTGGCATGACTTCCTCACAAGATGCCTCAAACTTTTAATCACTAAGCAATCTCTCATCACCTTCTTGCTCCTAGAACTGTCCTGAAAGCATTTTAGAGAGGGATTACTAATAGTTTATAACTATCTAAAGAAATATCAAGGCTAGAATCATACAAGGTTTACTATCTCAGGTTATAGCATGAACACATAAGAATTTATGAACAATATTAAAACATAAATAAATAAATCAACCTAAAAGAGAAATATATCAAAAGATCAGAATGAAGGGATAAAGAAACTTATCTTTATTGAATTCAGATATAACTCTTTCTTCCATCTTTTACTCCTCTCGAGAGTGCTAAACTCAGCACAACAAAAGACAATCTGCACAACTACAGATTTCTTGAATGCATTATGCAGTTAGCATGTAGAACCAACTCTCTCCAAGAGTTCAACGCTCTATCACAACTCAAGCATTAGAGAATAATATCGACTTGACCAACTAATCACCATCAAAATTGCAATTCTCCTTTTATTTCAGAGTCACACACAGAAATCTTCACAACTAGCATGAATTGACTTGCAACAAATGAAATCTTCAAAGGATCTTATGCTAGTGAACACAATTTCAAGAGAAACCTACTATCTCTCTTTACTAATTACAAGATCCAAATAAAAGATATAACTTAACAAACAAAGAATACTTATCTCTTTAAATATTTTGATGGATGCAACTACTGGACACAGTAAAATATGTTGCTCTTGCACTCAGATCAGCACACAACCTTCACGGCTTGAACACAGGCCCATGACTTAGAAGAGAAATTCCCTAGAATCCTTCTGAGGAGAGATCTCATTCACATCCGCAAATGAAGCATGTTGATTAGGCCTGGTTGGGCACTCCTTTGCATAGTGCCCAAACTTGTCGCAACGAAAACATTGGACTTTGGAGAGGTCCCACTTCTTCTTGAATGTGGGAGCACCATCTGACCCTTTATCTCTATTCCTCTTGAAGTATCCTTTCTTTCCTCCTTTCCCTTTCTTCTCTGGGGATTGAGCGGAAAGAATATGAATGTCTTCATTTGTAGAGCTTCGACCAATACCTCTCGCAGCCAACCTAGACTCTTCTTGAATACAATCTGCCCTCAAACGATCAAACTTGGGAAGTTTCAATCTTGCACTGATTCCTTAAATGTAAGACTCCCAAGATGAAGGAAGACCATTAAGAGCCAACATGGTCAAATCCTTGACATCAACAATATGACCAATGGTAGAGAGTTGATCTCTCAATTCAGAAATCTTCATGAAGTAAGTGATGACAGATTCTCCTTCCGCCATCTTCACATGATGGAGTTGTTGCTTCAGTGCAAGTGCCCGGCTTGTGTTGTTGATTTCGTACATCTCCAAATTTTTAAACATCTCTCTTGCCGTCTTCAACTTGGAGATGATAGGAACAATATGATCCTTCACGGAATCAACTAACATCTTCTTCGCCTTAGTATCTTTCTTCCTCCACTGCAACTTCTCTTCTTCCTCCTCTGGTTCAGGAACTTTGGTCTCCACAAACTCGGCCAAGTCATTCTCTTCCAAGGTGAGCATGATTCTGAACCTCCATGATGTGTAGTTGGATGCTCCCTCAAGCCTATCCTCAATTTTAAGACCATTCACCATCTTGACTAAAATAGAGATAGACAAAGATATGAAAAGAGAATAGAGAGTATCGCTGCAATAACAAATCTGATCACGATCTTCTTCAAACCCGCTCTGATACCATGTTAGTTTTTAAGATCAGATTTAATGCATAGAATTTAATTCAAAATCAGACACAATAACACAGCATATACCCTGGGAAAACCCTCCTCGTGAGGGAGAAAAACCCAACAACAATATATCTCTTATATATTGAATCAATACAATAATGATCTCCTTACAAGAAGCCGATATGCAGGCCCAAATACAAGCACCAATGAATGATGCAACACAGCAATACAAGAAGACAATTCGCTGATGGAAAACTCAGCCTCTAATAATATTGAACTGCCTTGAGAAGAACTCGCACACGTGATGGAGAACGAACTAGGATGAAATCTGAATGATCAAACAATGAGACTTCTTCAAGTATACATATACCATGATGAGAGGAGACGTGACCTTTCAAAGACACAAGTCAGCCCAGCCAGAAGGATGTGTCCCTCCAAAGAAATCGTGTCTATACAAGAGGTCGGCCTCTTTTAGAAATTTGTGTCTCTTCATTTAATTCGTACCATTCCATTAATTAAATATAATAATCAAACATTGTGCCTCTTCAATTAAATCGATATCATATAAATTAAATAGCCATAGGCTATAATTTAATTTATCTCAAGTAAGGAGATCGCTGGAAGAAGCAGCCCGACACTGCTAATAACATCAACATTTGGGAATCAAAATATCAAACATTTTTGGAATGCCATTGCCAAACATCTTTCTCAAATCAACCATGATTTCAGCCATACTCTTCTCTTCAGGCTGCTGTTCTATTCTATGCACTTCCTCGTCTTGTACAGTTACCATAAGAGGGTTACCTTCAGGGTATTCGTTTTCTAGGTGCTGTCACAACAATCAACTATGTCATGCAAATAATCCGAATAAAGAAAAAGTTAAGATTTTGAGAAACTGAGTATTACCTAAAAGTGATTTAATAAACAACAAAAAGAAGAAGAAATCTCTCCTGCACACAGTCAAATCCAAGTAAAGCATACTGAAAGTGATTTTAATCATTCAACACCATCTTCCTGTCATCCTTTCCTGCTAAACTCCAAGGATAATCTTTCAAGAATCCATGGGTGAGACTTGAGATTCCTCAATAAATTGAAAGAGACACGACTATGTAGTAGAAGCAAATTCATCAATTACTATAATAGAACATGTTTTTCGTTTTCATGCAAAATGTAATAGGCACACATGCAGCCATTACAAAGTTGAAATGCCAGCGAAGACCACTCTTTCACTACTGTTTAGTAAAAACCATTTTGACTTTCATGCATTCAACTGTCACATGCACATCAAATTTCATGTGAGGAGTTTTTGTTTACACAAGTTTGTGCTTTCATTGTAGAGCCTCTCGGCTAATAAACTCCAGGGATAATCTTTCTTTGTATGGGGGCATTGGGAGTATTACCCCATCGCCTTGTGAGCTTCTGTTTAAATGTGGCAATGCTCTGCAGGAATCCATGGGTGAGACCTGAGATTCCTCAATAAATTGAAAGAGGCACAACTATGTAGCAGAAGGAAATTGCTCAGTTACTATAATAGAACATGTTTTTCGTTTTCATGCAAAATGTAATAGGCATCACATGCAGCCATTACAAAGTTGAAACACCAACGAAGACCACTCTTTCACTACCGTTTAGTAAAACCAATTTCAACTTTCATGCATTCAACTGTCACTTGCACGACAAATTTCAAGTGAGGAGTTTTTGTTTACACCAGATTTGTGCTTTCATTGTAGAGCCTCTCGGCTAATAAACTCCAGGGATAATCTTTCTCTGTATGGGGGCATTGGGAGTATTACCCCATTGCCTTGTGAGCTTCTGTTTAAATGTGGCAATGCTCTACAGGAATCCATGGGTGAGACCTAAGATTCCTCAATAAATTGAAAGAGACACAACTATGTAGCAGAAGCAAATTCATTAGTTACTATAATAGAACATGTTTTTGGTTTTCATGCAAAATGTAATAGGCATCACATGCAACCATTACAAAGTTGAAATGCCAGCGAAGACCACTCTTTCACTACCGTTTAGTAAAAACAATTTTGACTTTCATGCATTCAATTGTCACTTGCACATCAAATTTCATGTGAGGAGTTTTTGTTTACGCCAGGTTTGTGCTTTCATTGTAGAGCTTCTCGGCTAAATATCTTTGCAGTAAATGCAATAAATGCTTTTAGTTGTGGGCAGTCAGTCGGTTGCATTCATGACACTCTGCACCGCCAAACTCGTCTATAAGTTGATTACACAACCATAACACTTGTAGAAGATCACAGGACAACACTTCATAGAAGAATAAAAATGAGCTAAAGAGCAACAAATAGTAAGTGTGTGTTCCTATTTTACAGTCATTTATATTTTACCACTCGTATGCTATATAAAAAAATCATTTTATTTATTTATTTTATTGAATGGTTTCAGTGCTTTGTTTGAATTTATCTATTTTATTCCTTATCTAATGTGCTCCAAATTGCTAAACCACTAAAACATGCGGCACATTACTTATAGAAAATTTAACCCAGTTACACAGTGAAGCGGTTAAAATTAAATCGTGCTCCAAATGGCAACTCAAGGGAAATTATCCTATACATATTGGTAGAGCCTGCTTATATTGCATTGTAGAATTTTCATGATTCCTACAGTCATAGACACGTGATTAATTTGGGCAAGTAGTTTGTTATGAGGCGGACATAACATGCGCTGAAAGACTTGCCAATCCAGTGGAGACCACTTGATTTTAGACTCTTGACCAATCGTACCCTCTTCAGCTCTAAAAGCTACAATGTAAATGAATGCAAAAAAAAGCAATGTGCACACTAAGACACTCAAATTTGAGATAATTTAGCATAAAAATCACATGTATGCACTGGAAAAATGCAGTCAAAACCACCAGGTGCAGGAACTAAAGGGAATATGAAAATAGAGGCAAAGTATAATGCTAATATGCACTGGGATTAGGAGTCAATTTAAATCTTCTTTGGACCAAAAAAATGGGACATTGAGATGTTTTATTGTGGTGAGCCTTGGTGACAGTTTGTAGGATTGAGCATACCTTATTAAAATTAGAATTGATTCCAACCCATTCTAATTTAGTGAGCCTTTAAGCACGTTGATTAGAATATAGGCCTAGACCTAGATGCACCCCATTGTACTGGCATACATCCAAAAGTATCTTACCTTGATTGACTGCCACCACCTCTGCATTGCAAGGATATTTACCATCCCTGTACTCAAATCTCACATAACATCCAACTAGCAATTGTGCCTGCAATCATGATTTAGAGGAAACAAAATTTCAATTTTATTTTATTACCTTCAAAAGCTCAACAGCTGATGCTTTAATCTATTCACAATAAACAGTAAGTGGCTCTAAAAATATTGGGCCTTCAGATTTACTAGATTCGTGAGTTCCAAACAAGAGTTCTTGCAGCCTCTTAAACAAAAATATTAATTTTGAGTTGCAAACAATTTTAATGCCCCACACCAGTCTCCCTACAACTGCTGCTTCAATCTATTCAGAATGAACAAAAATTATAACGCTGGATATCTGTAGCCATGGAGACAAAGCAGTGCATGGCGATGAGAAAAATAAAAACCAGCGTGAACCATACTCCTGAGCAAAACGTGGAAGACATGCATCTATCTCCCTGTGGGTCCAGGTAATTATATATTTTATTAAGTGGAGTTGGTTCACGTCTTCCACACATGCATCCTTTGTGCCAAATTGTTTATTATAAACTGGCAACCTAATCAATATTTGAATAAGTGATGAAATTTAGGTGTTTTATCATAGGTTCTGAGCACAGCTGCTATAATCTCCGCTATGCAAGTTCTGAAACATGATTTTTCTTTTGGTGATCCTATTTCTATTTTCTGGTTTGTTAAAACTTTGGAAATAAATTGTAAATAGGATGGTATTAGTTAAAACCATTTGTTTACAAAATATTAAAAATGTTGCGAGAACTTTTACTTGCTCGTAAATGAAATTGTAATCCTTGAAAAATGTATTAAATATTTCCAGATGGAGCAAGATTGTGACTTGAACGTCCGCTCTTCAAAAGGCATTGTTCTATTCCAAATTTTAGGTTTAACTGTATCATAATAGAGATTTACTGCCACAGCCCCAAAAGTTTAGCGCTAACTCTTTTATAGGATATGGTGGATTTGATTTGATTAATTTATTTTAAAATGACTAGGCACATCTATTTTTTAAGATGAAAGTTAAAACTGAATTCCATCCGGTTAAACTCCTTTAAATGTTTCAGATTAGTCGAGATTTATCAGCTGATAGGCTATATTATGGATGGAGTTTCAGCCGTAAACCTGTCTGATGCCAGAAAAACTTGAAGGCACAGCCAAGTAACTTGTTCAAAATTCTGCAAGAGTCACTGGAAGAGAATGAAATCAGCTTAAGTGATTTTGCAGGTTGTCAGGGTTGGAGAAATAGTGCTAAATTGAGTCAGTTACTTGAAGATGGAAGGCACAAAAGAAAGAAACTTTTGATTGGAGTCACATCAGGTAATTTTGAGAAGCATTTAGCAAGCAGGTTTCTAGGCAATGTGATTTTGGTATACTCCTTTAAGTTTTTCTGTATCTTGAAGAACTTTGAGCTGCTTTGTTCTTTCGTTCTACTTAAGTTTTAACTTTTATGCCACTTTATAGGAGATGCATCAGGCACTTTCATTGTTATATACTTTCTCCAGTCCTATTGACTATTCTTGGGCACTACTGGAAATTGTTTAAATAAAATAAAATAAAGCGTTGTCTGATTACAAGCTTCAAGCTTTTGTGAAAGGAAATAGTAAAGTCTTTGGTCTTTTTAAATAAATTGGCTTGAGTGACGGTCACTAGCTGATCTGCTAGCACAATAAATATTTCTGCCTGCTAAATTTTTCTTATGTGAAGTTGTCGTTTGTTGCTTTAACAAGTCAAATTGATTGAAAATATTAGAAGTTTTGATATCATTTAAATCTATTACACTGTTTATACCCACTGTGAAGATTTTTACAGTCAGAAGAACAATAAATATAAGAAATAAAAAGAAGAATTGGTCAGGAGCTCTGTTCATTGAGGTCAAACAGAAGAGAGCTGATCTCGAGGGGATTCGAATCAAGAACCTGGACTTTTACAGGTCTGTTCAAATTTGTTTTTATGGTTTGTTGGGTTTTTTTTTAATTTTTTGATTTGGGATTGTTTTTTCTTTTAGGCAGATCAGCTCAATGGAGGGCTTACGTGCTGTTTATCTCAAATAGTCTGGAATTGCAGTTTATGTTGTTTTTTTGTTTACGTGGTGTTCTTTTTACGGTTTACCTACACAAAGAATAGGTTTTAGATCTGGTTTTGCCTCATTATAAAGGAAAACAGTCTCTGGGGTTGTGACGAATTGGGCACTGGTCTCCATGAACCACGACACACAATTGTGCATGGATCCCAACGTCATGGAGTCCAAGGTGGTGGTTAGCTCCTGCAGCAATGATGGCCCATTTGGGGCCATTGGTGTCAAGAGACTCACGAGCGTCATGATGATTGACAATGTGCACAGGATGAAGTGCCTCGATTTGAACGCTGTCGAGGATGCCATCGCCCGCCTCACTAGGGAGGTTGTGCCAGGCATTATTTCATAAGGGAATTTATTATAAAAATTAAACCGACAAGTTATTTCTCAAGGAGTCCTTTAAAAGTTCACACTAATCAAAAGATCTATTGTTTTGGCAGTTGTGCAATATATATCCACTCTATTGACAAAAGCTTAAGGAACTTGATCCTCTTTGTAGATGAGGACTTGTATTAGCTGTATTGGCAAAATTTCAGGAACTTTTTCAAATTATCAAAGTATTGATGGTTAGTTTCGGGTTATTTATTGCTTATATATTAGTTTATTCGATGTGCAATTAAGGCTAAAACCCTTTATCACAAAGTCTGCTTCAATATTTGGTCAGAATTTCTCAGACTACCAATATTCCAACGGTTCGATTTTTAATAAGCTAATTTTTCATTCTTCGGGTGTGCAATTGGGGCCAGTTGCTTTGGATTATCTAAAATCCTATATTACAAAGTCTGCGGCAATTAGTATTTCGTTTCCTTTCATTTGTCTAAGTTTATTTCATTCTGTACATACATATGGTTTTCTATCGACGTAATCCTTGAACCTCTGTTAGCTGATATTGCTTGCAACTATAAATGAAGTTGTCTGGAGCTATGAGAAACATCCCATAATGATCTTTGATTAAATCATATAAAATCTACTCAAAACGGTGGCATATCTGATCTGATTTGATTTACAAATATCTATACCCATCAATGTGAAATCAATGGCATATCTGATCTAATTCAATTCTACAAATATCTATTTATCAAATCAAATACTTTATTTTATCACCGCACAGGGTCATTGTGTTACAGTGTTTTATTTCTTGAACACTTTGATTTTTTTGTTGGCTTCAATATCTTTGCCTTTGACAGAATCATTTACATCATCCACCTTGTCCTTCATGGTCTAGGAGTTTCTAGCTCGTCCGACTTTTTCAAGGGTCATGTTGCTAGAAGAGTGAAAAAATTGTCTGGCCAGGGCGACTCTGTAATCTCTCTGTTTTAAAGTTTTAATTTTTTTCCCTTCTCTCAGTGGCAACATCTCTCAATCTTTGGGTGCCATCTTTCAAACTTTTCAATTTTTTTAATTTTTAGCCTGTTTGGGCAGCTTTCAAGGTTTCTGTTGGAAAGCACTTGTTTCTCTTTTTTGTTATTTTATATTTACAATATATAGCGGTGCTTCCATGACAAGAAAAGGTCCAGCCACAGAGTTGTCTCAATCAGAATGTCTCACGCTGCATTTTTTAAATTCATTGGATTATTTTCTAAAGTGGACTGTGAAACAATTGTATAATAAAATTTTCTTGTAAGAATTAAATATGATAGCATTTACGAGGTAAAATATTTGATATTATTTTGGATTCATAGCAGCTGTATAACTTTTATATGGCATCAGATCTGGTTTGATTTGCTTTTAATATTTTTCATGCAGCTGGAAAATGCACTCTACTGTAGATCAACGCCCATGCTAAGTATAACTACAAGAGTATTGAACAGAAAAATATAAAACAATTCCACAACAATCTGAATATGGGTAAATTTATGAGTATCAATGATCAACATGAATTTAAGAGGATCTTCAATAATCAGAGGGCTGGTGGACTCTTACTCGATACAAGTCCCCAAAAAGAAATGAAATGCTTATATTCAGCTGGTTGTGGTATTGATCTGCAACCATTTACTCCAAATATTTAGTATGATAAATGTAAAACTAGAGATTGAGTATCGAGAAAACAACTACTTATATCTTGGGATTCTGAAAGCAAATATTTTAATTGATTCTCTTTTGGACGTTTGAACCAAGCTCCCTTTTAACACATTTTTTTGCTTCACCTTTGGCTGAGGCAGAAAGTTTTTGAATGAGATTGTCCCAAGCAGTAGAAAGATAATCTTTTCGTCCCTCCTCAACGACCTCTATCTTTATTATGTTTTCTTTTGAATTCAGTTGAAGGCAAGAGATAGACACCATTTGCCTATGAAAAGATATAGTGCCCCCACAGACTTGAAAATAAATAGTCACTGCGGTTGAATTTTGGAGGAAATCAAATCTGAACCCAAATAAGTTTTAGTTGCTGTTTAATGATAAATTAGTTATCATTTAATGATAAAAACTTTAAAAGCCTTCAAAATTTCAAGTATCACATAAAAGTCAGATAAATATTGATTTGACAATTGGAAAGCCAGATAAATATTGATTTGACAATTCTATTTCTATTTGCAGTGTTTTTATCAATTTGATGGAATCATGGAAGCCTTCTTTTTTCATTTTAATTGCTTTATGTTTTAAATTTGTATACAAATATTTCATAATTAGATAACACTTGATTTATTCAAGGAAAAAACAAAATGGAGGCATTCTATTTCTATTTGGAGTGTTTTTATCAATTTGATGGAAACATTCTTTTTTCATTTCCATCATTTTATGTTTTAAATTTGTAATGCAAATATTTCATAATCAGATAACAGTTGATTTCTTTAAGGAAAAAAACTAGATCGAGACATTCTATTTCCATTTGTAGTGTTTTTATCAATTTGATGGAAACATTCTTTTTTCATTTCCATTGCTTTATGTTTTAAATTTGTATGGAAATATTTCTTTTTTAAGGAAGAAAAATTAGATGGAGACATTCTATTTTTATCAATTTGATGGAAACATTCCTTCTTCATTTTCATCGCTTTATGTTTTAAATTTGTATGCAAATATTTCATAATAGATGACACTTGATTTCTTTAGGGAAAAAAATTAGATTTGTGTACTGAACATATGCAATAAATTTTATAGATAAATAGAGCATACATATTGACAGCATATTCAACAAAGTTTATAGATAAATAGGGCATACATAATGGCAAAAATATGATGCTGATCCAACAGAGAAGAAGACCAAAACAAATAAAAAAACTGCAAGAAATAGAAGTGAGACTATCCAAAACATGATCACACTAAGAGTTGTTGGAAGGAGAGTTGTCATCGTCTGAGCTAAGTTCTTCATCACAAACAAGATTGATGATTTTGAGCACCATTGAATTTCTTTCAGGAACAAGAGGGGGTGCTTGAAAAGAATGCGTAGAGCTTTAAACAGTGATTTGATATTTTGAAGCAAATTTTGATCCATTTGACCTCCATGTGAATTGACAGTACTTTTGTATGCTATTGGACAGTATTTTTTAGGGTTACCGTCATGGCATTATAATTTGATCTCTATTAAATTTTCAATGAGGATTTTTGAGAAAAATCCGCCCACCAGGGATTGGCCATCAAGAGGAACATAATCAAATAGTGCTTGTTGCAATTTATCATCATTGACAATGTGTTCATGAATATGCTTTTTGCAAACCAGACACAGAAGAGAATGACATTGCAATATGTCCATTATGTTACATTCAAAATCCATGACAAGATAATCACCAACAGTAACATATATCGATTCTTCCACAATCTCATAATTAAATTTGAGTACCTTTTTGAGCTTCTCGACAACATACAGACCTGGTTATGTGGGTATCCATTTGGGGAAGTGGACAAGAATTTTGAATTTGACCATCCTTGTTGGAGATTGCCCAGATTGGATCTAGCAAAAAAATCTTAGAAATGAGGGATAGGTGGCACACATGAAGAGTACTCATGAAATCCTGCACAATCCAAAACAAATGTGTTAGCATTAAAAACCTTTGGAGTAGGAATTGTCAACAGTTGAAACTGTGTTGAGGTGTGTCATTTCTAGTAGAGCATCCCTTATGATGGACACAGATGTGAAGGATTAGTTGGCAACAAATTTGTTGAGTTTGCAATTGTACTAAATTTTTGAATTGCCCTTTGAATCTCTTCCCGATTAACCATGACAAATATTGTTCATTACAATCCAGAACACATCAAACGTTCCCAATGGAACTAAAGATAATTAGGCATTCACTTGAGGGATAATTCATTTATATCCTAATAATTTAGTTTGTAGTAATTGATATTTTTGTCGATTGCCTAGTTTGCTAAAACATTTGCAAGTCAGTTGGCTTCTTTATAGCAATGAGATAATTTGTTTAATGTGATGAATAGAGTTTTATTGTGTTTCCTTTTCATGCATTCGTCTAATTCATGCAAAAAGTGTTGTCCCATCCATGGTTCATTGTAAAATCAAGTTTATTTCTTAAAATAAGAAACATGTGGTGATAACTAATGATAATACATATAAATTTTTAATAAGTAGTTGACAAGGACAAAACATTCATCTCTCCAAAAAACTAATTAGGCCTATAATGTCTCCACTATCTATATTCCTCTTGTTTATCATTGTGAATCTAGATGTTACCAATGGGGATGATGACTCCTCTAAGATTGATTTGGATTTTTAACTAACAAAATGAATAATCAAAATTATTATAATGTGAAAAATAAACTTTATGAAATCCTAGATGACCTAGGGGATGACAACATGTGGTAAACTAATTTCTTAGAATGTCCTCAAGTATATAGGGGACGTTTAGGTAATTTATCTAAATAGGTTAAGAATTCAAGGGAAATTATTTATGACCAAATTATTGCTCAACTAATAATGAATCATGAACATTAATGGACCCAAGCAATAGATGAATAGGTGAATCATGATGATTTATGCTTTGAATTGGATCTATCATACTTGTGTGTGGGATCTTCGAAATAGGAATAATTTTTTACTTGAAGAAGATATAGGTGACTACATCTAAATGAATAAAATTTAAGAGTGGTATAAATTTCTTGACTAGGTATTAGAGGTATATTCTTGTGTATCTTGTATAACAGTTTCTAATAATGGTGGAACATCTAAAACTTCTGAAGGTAGTGAGATTGATTTTTTCATAATTAGCAAGATTGAATCCTCATGAATTTTAAATTTAATGATACACAAGATAGTATTTAGGTTTTCAAGAGGCTGTTTATGATTTTGTTTCATAAAGTTCACTATTGACTAATGACTTTTTGATTGTGTGCATGCAAATGATCAACATGAAATTTATGGTGAAATACTAGCTTTTGGAGGATGCGAGTTCTAGGAATGACACACATCTCTATGTGACATCCACAAAAATAATGAAGTTAATTTATCTTCGGTTGTGCTTTATCTTAAGGTAATTTAAAGGTTAAAACATGTGATAAAGAATGGTGACTATGATTTTCCTCAACTTTAATTTTACATGATAAACATCCCAAACATAATGAATACTATTTAAAATTCAATTCTTTGAGTTCAAGGATGTTCCCACCCACCTATGCACCCGAATAATTCAGTTGGTCCTACTAAATGGTTTGAAACAATAAAGTTGGAGGAATCAGTTGAGTGTTCTTTGCAGGTTTGAATGAGGGTTTCCCAAGTGTGTATCTCTTGTGTACGTTATTACTCTATTGAGATTGTTTTAGATCTATTTTAGTTGCATTATTTCTCTACTCAAATTAAGTATAAACTAATCATATTTTATTTGAAGAAATGTATATATACACATATATTTATAATAAATGAGTGCATGTGTAGGTTAAAATACATATTATGTATTTCAACGTACAATTTTCTTCACCAAAATTCTATTAAACAACATTTATTTTATTAATATATGAATCCTAACATTTGAGATGGAGAAAAATAAAAATAAACTAAGAATGTCTAAAATTTGAAAGATTGTAAAAAAATATTATAGGTGTTAGTGATATTTTAATTTGTAAATTAATTTACATATTGAATTCTTATACAAATGAGTTTTTTATAGATGAAAATTCAATTAATTTACAATTCAAATTGGCATAAGCACTTGCAAGAAATGGGTGTACTCTCTAATTGAAAATATAATTTTCTTCATTAATATTCAACTACACAATATTTTATTTGTCTATGTATGAGCCCTAACATTTGAGAAAGATAAAAATACAAATAAACTAAGAAGGTTTAACATCTAAAAGACATATTAGAAATTTATTACAAGTGCCAATGATAGTTTAATTTGCATATTAAATTCTTGAATTATTTAAAAATGAGTTGTTTGTAGCAAGGAATGCAATTACTTCATAATTTAAATTGTTAAAAACTTGCAAGAAAAGCGTGCACTCTCTAGTTGAAATACACATTATGTATTTCAACTTGTAATTTTCTTCATCAACATTCAATTACACAATATTTATTTTGCTAATATATATATATCCTTACATTTGAGAAGGAGAAAAATATAAATTTACTATGAAGGTATAAAATTTGAAAGACGTCTTAAAAATTTATTACAAGTTTTAGTGATAGTTTTATTTGGAAATTAATTTGCACATTGAATTTTTAAATAGTTGTTTTTTCATATAGATCTAAACAAAAATGGGATTAAAGGGCTTGAACACTATGTAATAAAATAGCTAAGAAGACAAATATAATAATTCTCATGAGGTGTGAGATAAAGTTCCACAAAACTTAAAACAACATAAATAGCCTTAAACTAGGACCAATAAAAAAAGAGGTACAATAGGGAAATAACCCAAAAACACAAATATAACATAACAAATAGAAAAAACTAGGGGTCTACTAGTCTCTAAAGACTACTAGCTTCTTGCCATTTTGTGTTGAGAAATTTTAGTTTCTCCATGAAGGAAACTCCTAAGAAGCCTTTCTCTTATCATAAAATTTATCCTTTTGTTCATTGGCATCCAACTCAATGATCCTTGTCTTGATTCTCTTGGTTGGACCTTCTTGAACATCAAATTTTCATTTTTGCAATTCATGTTGGTGTAATTAAATATTTAATTACACTTTATTAAGTAAATACTTATGCCTTAATTAGGTTTCCCTTTTAGGGTTTTGACCTTTCTATATAAAATCAAGTTATCTCATGTAATTCATTCATTCACAAATATTATTTGCATCATTATTATGCAAATTTCTCTTGCATGTCTTATTTTCTCCTTGTAGAAGGCTAATCATAGGTTTTGCAGATGATCTTGGTTTTATAGAGTTTATTGGAAACTCTAATATGGTATCAGAGCACCAAATCTGCAAGCCCCTTCTCAGATATGAGAGAAATTCAACCATGAGAATGTTTGGGCGTCTTTGAAGAGATCAAGCCTTGAGCTTTTCTTTGGTGCATCCTGGAGAAAAATCAACCTCACCATCATGATCAAGAGGCTAAAGAAGAAAATTTTGACATAAAATTTGACCACTTTTGGTGACAGAGGTTCTACAGGAAAATTTCTTTTGCCCAAAGGCCTTGGTAGGAACCCTATACGACGTTTGTACGACACTTTAAAAAAAAATAAAAAAATATATTGCACTAAACATGTTTAAAAATACCATGTCGCCCCTATGGGTGGCACCACCACCTCCAAACATCGCCCATTCCCTAAGCCCCCACAAACTTTACAAATCGGGTAAATCAGGGATAAATTGAGTGTATGATCTCCCTTTTTTTGCAAACTTTACATCGTCGGAAAGGTGGTTCCGAGCCCGATCTTGTGGTGTGGGTATTTTTTCTAGTTTTTTCTCCTAATTTATTTTACATGCCTCTGAAGTTAGATCAAGTTGTTTGCACTCAGGAGGCCATAACTTTTGATTGGAATATCAAATTTTCGTGGTTCAAGCAACGTTGGAAAGATGATTATGTCCTCTACATAGATCTTAGAAATATTTTTTAGAATATTTACTAGCAAATTTTTTATTGGGAAATATCGAACCAACTTCATGGAGGAAGATATGAACATTAATCTGTGCATGCAATCTCTCCTTTTTGCATACTTTATGTTTGCATTTCCTCATTGATTTCTACATGTGTTTCATGTTCTCCTTTATTTTTACATGCTTTATTTTTTCCCCCATTTTGATTTTTAAGGTTATTTTAAAAATTGTTAGTGTTAATCAAACTGCATGATAAAGTTCCAAAATCAAGGGAAATTTCAAGGTATTGTAATAATGAACTTCAATAAAGTTCCATTATAGGGGGATTGCATGCATAAGATTCGAGTCTTTTTTCAACATGATATAATAATAATTGGATTAGATTGTAGTCACATGACATGCACTGTGATCCCATTTTCATCTTGGTGACAACTCACATGATTTGTATTTAGATTTTGTAGTTTCTCTTAGCCACATCTTGCTCACGACTTGACACATTTTGGTTCACATCAATTCATATCTCAGATTGAGAACCTATGGTTAATGATCCTAAATCTTGCATCTAATTCAGATCGGTTCACATCTCAGTTTGAGGTCCATTCATTATGACTAATGTTCCTAAATCTTCATGGTACTTGCTCCTATGGATTAGTTTTAGTCACAGTTTGGCATAGACATCGAGATATACATAGTTTCCAAATTCTTTCATCATTTCTCTCCTATGAGGAGACCATATATTTGTACATGGGTACCTCATCAGGCCTTGTATCTAAGACCCATCCATGCATCCATCCTTGCATTATTTTCATATTTATTATTCTCCCCAAGTTGCACTTAAGGGGGGGTGTTGGTTTAATTAAAAATTTAATTACACTTTATTAAGTTTACCTAGGTCCTAATTAGGTTTTCCTTTTAGGGTTTTTGACCTTGCTCTATAAAAGAAAATTATCTCATGTAATTTATTCATTCCCAAATATTATTTGCATCATTATTATGCAAATTGCTCAAGTGCATGTCTTATTTTCTCATTGTAGAAGGATAACAATAGGTTTTGGAGGTGATCCTGGTTTTATTGAGTTTATTGGACACTCTAATAGTTTAGAATGGAGAACATCAATTCTAGTGGAAAATTTTTTAATAGTTTCTATATTGAAATCCATCACCTCATTAATATTATTCTTATATATTCCCAATTCTTCCTTAAATATTAGATATTCTCTATTACAAATTCTCCCACTTACTAAACTTTTTTGTAAAAAATTCCACCCCTTTCCAAAATTTGAAGTCTGCCTCTTCACTCTTCCAAACTTTGTTGTGTTTATAAACTTTCATTTCCAAGTTTTTGGTTTCCATTTTCATTATATGTTTCTACAAAAGCATCCATTTCATTACATTGTTGTACCATTTTAGATTTTCTTGTAGTTTACCTATTTTCTAGTTTAGAATGGTATAGTCTTGGCCTTTCTCAATTAAAAGTTCCTCTTTTTGATTGGGGAATTTGGGATCAATCATGGTAGAGGGATTTGGGTCCACGACAAGGGATATTAAATTTTGAATGGTCCCCATGAGAGGTAATGGTAGTAATTTGTGTCACTTTAGTAGTGGGGCTTAGGGTGACTCGACCCTTCTTGGGTTTAAATTTATAATTTAAAGTGTCACTAATAATTTTGTAGAGCAACAAATGCAATTAATTTGCAATTTAAACTATAAAAAATACTTGCAAGAAATGTAATGAAAATAATTATTCCTAACATTATATAAATAAATTTTAATTATTTATTTTATTAATTTAATTAATATCCCCATTTCCTTTATAATCGAACCTTAATTAAACAAATCTAATATTTATTTAACTATGTTCACCTTTCATATCCATATCCTCCAAAAATTAAATAACTATAAACTTTTTAGTTGATTCCTCATTTTTCCACCTCAAGCTATTAGTTAAATAAAACTAATTAATTAACTAATAAGTCCACTTACACATTCCTTAGCATGTTTAATCCATGGAAAAACTTTCTACTTCCCCAAAAATATTCTCTTCAAATCCTATCTATTCATTTCTCCAATAAAATTCCCACCCTTCACATGTCTCCTAAAAAGTACCTTTTTGAGCCTCACCCTTTATCTCTTTCCAATCCAAATATATTTAATCCTTTCCCTCTTCAAGTGTTTCAATCACAAGGTGCCACTTAAGAAGCTTTTTATTCTCCCAGTCCTCTCAATCATTCTCAACCATTGATATCATAGATTAATCTAAAACTTTGATAAATCATCCATCCAATCTATAAACAGAGCATCTTGGAAGCCATTTTCATAGGAGCTTGAATTATAAAGTCATAATGTTGTTTTGAAGAGAAACCACATATCATATTTCAAGCACAAATCTAATAGATAAAAACCACATAGATTCTTGTGTGTGCAACAAGGAGTTATGGATGAGAGAACACTTATAAACTCTTTTACCTTTTTTGTTCAATTCTTTAGCTTAATTAGTGGTGTAATTAGCTAAGGATATAATTCAATTTTATTATTTGAATCTTTTCTTTGTTCTGCATCTTTAGTTTCCACATTTGGTGTGTTTAGTGGGACCTTTACCCTTGTCTAATCTTGGTATTGTAGGTTGGAGATCCATTATTTTGGTATTTTTATATTTAGGGCTTAATTTATTCTGGAGAGTCATTTGTTTCACATAAGTCTTTCAAAAAGGAGATTTTTGATTCGTTGGAAAGATCACTTAGAGATATTTTATAAAATTGGTTACATAAAATATTTCTATTTATATCTGTGACCAATGATTTTTTATAGGCTAACTACACTTGATCCATGGGGATTTGAAGCGTATTTAAGCCATTAAACATCAGTCCAATAAGACCATTCAATGCAAACTAAACTAAGAATCCATTAAAACAAACACATTAAAATATGAAAGCTTCAAAAACACCTATTCTAATCCATTGAAACTTATCCTATTGGGGGACTGGTGTCACATTGATGTGGAATGGCAACCCTTTCCCAATCCCATGGATAGATGAGCTTGTTTTGATCGATTCTATTGAAGAGAATCGATGAAACCAATGAGAGATGTGTATGAAAACATGATTTAAAAGATAAATTAACATGATGAGATCTATTTTAACATGATCTATGCTAAGATGATTGATATGGGTGTATGCAAAGCTATTCTAAATGGAGTTTAAACTCAAAAGATTTAAAACCCTAATTACCAAACATGCTAAATGGATGCACCTATATTACCATGGAATCCATTAATGAAAGCTATTAACCTAAAATGCCTTTTAAAACATGAAATGTGAGTGCAACATGAGAGTGATTTTAATAGCATAAGTCTACTATTAAAAGATGGATCCATTTGTCTCCAAATAGTGACCTATATATAGGATGACCAATGAGAAATGAAGGGATAAGTTTGAAAAAGTTAATCAATGGTCAAAATGGAAGGAAAATGGAGGCATGGATCATAGAGTCCCATCAACGGTTGAGGATGGAAGATGACTTTTAATCAAGGGCTTATATTCATCCAAACAAACACACTTTCCAAACTTGCACATGAAGTTTGTTACAAAAAGGAATATTCCATCTTTCAAATGAGTGAAGAAAGAGAATATTCTCATGGGTGAGGGAAATTAGATATTTAGTTAATTAAAGCCAAATTTAATTGTGCAAAGGAGAAGGAATATTCCATTTGAATACTCCTTTTTGGAGGAATTTGCAAAGGAGGAATATTCAAGATTAAGGAATATTCCCTTGCAAGTGGGAGGGTTAGATTTAATTAGTAATTTGATAATTAAATAAAGTTTCAATTATGCAAATTAGGGGAATTATATGATATTCATTAAATAAATTATTTAATAAAAAAAGGTAAAGTGATATGACATTTAATTAAATAACTTAGGGTTATTTAATTAAATAAGAGAACCTAGGGATTAAATTAGATAATTTGATTTATCCAATCTGATAGGATGAAAGATTAGTGCAAGAGGGGGTGAATTAACCTAATTAGGTCAATTAGGTTAATAGATGAAAATAATACAATTAACTAAATAGCTAGGCTAATTAAATCAATTAAGCAAAAAGAGGATGGGTTTTAGGATGAAACGATGTTAGTATATCAGATTTGAGTGCATGATATCATTCAAGACATTTTTTAAGTGACTACATTTTTCCCCTCTTTGAAGCGAGGTACCTGTTATGTTGGTTCAAAGACTGATGCCTTTCAGAATAAAACTGTTGCTCAAATCAAAAAATTAAAAAAAATCTATTTTTTGGATGCCCCACTATTGCCTCAACGAAAGGAATAAGCTAATTCCCTACCCCCTCGAGAGATCAAGTGAAAATTTTTAATTTTGGGTTGATCTCTTGATAAAGATTCAGGATTAGTTCAACGCAAAGAAGACTAGAAAGTGTAGATGTTTGATGTAGACAGATTTGATGATGTATAGACAATCATCAGCCATAGGTACCCTCATGTATATTTTGATATATCACACATATTCGACACTTGGATAGAATTGTTAGTAAAGATATAAGAATAAGAAGAATAAGATGAATGGATTGACCATTGATTTTGAGTTTGATTCAGATGTCCAACAAGCCTATGATCATTCAAGACTTTATTAGATATGGTGATGATAGATGATGATAATTTTGCTCATATATTGGGATTAGGATTTTTTCGTCATTCCTTATGTTTGATTAACACATAGACATGATGCATCATGGTATTGAAAACTAGGACGATGTTGTATCTGGTGTAATGGACTTTGACTTTGCAAATAGATAGGATAGTTCTTGTTCACACCTTGACATATGAAAACCTCGTCAGAATGTAGTTTATGAAGGTTAGAATATATTAGACCAAAGCATACACAATAGTCAACAATCTACTCCAAACAACCTCCCTACACACAACTAAGCAAGTATGCACCAAGATTATTTTACAAGAATATCCACATGCATAACAAACGAAAGATAATGATTGATGCCCCATTCCTTTCTATCTAAATCATTTAGAAATCATTGATAGGTCCTTGGAATAGGTCAATAAGATAAATCATAAGAAAAAATCAAAGACAAACAGTCAATGTTATCTATATCTCTTTCCAGTTTAACGTAGCTAAGGCAATTTCTAATGTTGATGTCCATTGTAGGAAGGATGCATCCTAGGACATGTTTATCATATGTTTAGATTAGGATGAGGTGTGTGATAAGCCATTGATACAAACTCCACTGACCCAATTACCTATGATCTAGACTTTAGATTTTGACACTTAGGTTTTCACTTTACGACTTGCAATACTTGTTTTCTACTTGTTTTACTAAAGTGTGAAGGTGATGATTTGATTTATTACAGATAAAGGTTTATTGCAGGTGAAAGTGAAATGGGATGGATGGTTTTTGGTATTTTCTAGAATATTTCAATGTTTTTGGTGTTTTTGAAAATGTTTTGAGGTTGTTTTTGGTCTTTTTGACAATTTATGTGGATGTTTTTGTTTTTTTGATTATTTGAGATTTTTAGGGTTTTCCAAGTTTTGTGAATGCTTTTGGGTTTTCTGTTAAGATTTCAAATGTTTTTGGATTTTTGAGATATTTGGATGTTTTAAGGCTTTTCTAATATTTGGATGTTTAGGGATTTTCAAAATTTTCTAACCAAGAACCTAACCTAAAAGACTATCCTAGGGGCCTCAGAGGCTTATCAAAGATGAGCCTTGCCTACATTATACACGCAGAGACCACGTAGTTTGACTGACTTGATTTATTGGCAATGAGGAATGAACAGTTGATGGAATGTTAGTTTATTATGACAAACTCCTAAAGGACTAACCTAGGGTGTCTCAAGGGCACATCAAAAATGGCCTTGCCTACATTTAAGCTCAAAGACTCGTAGTTCAACAAGGTACTATTTTTGGATTTTTGATGTTTTGACCTTTTTAGGGATTTTGATGTATTTTGGATGTTTTGGATTTTTGAATTTACAATTTTTGAATGTTTTTAGATTTTAGTTGTACAGGATTTTGATGTTTCTAGATTTTTGATGATATTTTTCAAGTATTTTTGGATTTTGATGAGATTTTATGAATGTTTTTGGGATTTTCGATGAGATTTTGAGAGAAATGATACCTAGATCACGATGTCGATGTCACATTGTGAGATACAAGACATGGATCAAGAGTTATTTGAAAACAAGAGTGAAATAACTTTCCCCCAATGTCTAGCAATGTTTCATAGCTTAAATGGACATGTATATGTGAAGAGTTTGACAAAGGTTTAGCATGCTAGATATAGGCTATGGGACTTCATGAGATAAAATGGTAAAGATCCTATCAAGAGTTTTGCATGAGTAGAGTTGAAGTATACGTCGAGTCTTTGTCAAGACCAAGATAAAATGGAATATTTGGATAAATCTGGATTGGATGGATGGAGGGAACATTGGATTTATCATAACAAGGATGGGATGCTTCTGTCTAAGAAGGATCATACAGACACTCAATTCTACTCATGACACCTATTTGCTAGGTCTTCATCATAGTACTTGCCCAAAGCACCACTATAGTGGTTTTCACTGAAGGATGATTTTTATTTTTACTATTTTTTGGATTTTTTTGAAAATTTTACCCTCATGTTGAACCACCTTGTGGTACTAATGTAGAGGCCACTTTCATAATGTGCCAATTATTTCCAACTTGAAGAAGCTGGTATGCTGAGATATAAGCACTTGAATGCAACTTTTGGGAACTCTAATCTGCCTTGTCAGTATTGAAATTAACCTTGTTTATGTGTGCACATCGCGATAGAGTGCCTTCAAAATCTTTATGATGAAGAGTAGCTGGCAACACACGGTCAATGAAAGAATTGGATATCATGAATGGAGTGTACGATGTCATGCATGAAGGAAGATGAGATGTATTGGTCAATGGTTTGGAACCTTTGACTCTCCAAACTTGGGAAGATGAGCAATGATGGGTGGGAATGGAGGTTTTTGTGGAATTAGGACCAACCAATGGATATACTTCATTGCTTGAGAAGTCTACTTTTGTATTTGAGGACGCTTTTGATGGATATATTTCCCTTTTTTATTTTTCCCCATAGTTTCTTTGACTAATGGAGTTTTTGAGGGATGTTTTTCTTTATTTTTCTTTGGTATCCATTTGTATTTGCTTTGTCCTTTTTGCTTTACTACTTCATTTTATTTGATGATATTCTCTTTTCTTTGATAGGAATCTTTCTTTTTATGTTGGTCCCAATTTGTGTATGAGATGATGGTTGGATGACGATTCATGATATGACTAGTTGTAGTGTTGATAGTATTTTCCCCGTAAGGATCCTTCGTGCCCCATATGTTGATGTTTGTTGTATACTAGATTTCCCCTAGTGTTGTGAAGGTATCCAAATAATACCTAATCCTTTTCCCTAATAATGTATCTTCTCATCCATAGCCACTGAATATGCCTTGTCGTGAACACATGATATTGTTATGGGTTCCTTCTATTCAGGAATATGAATGGTTTACTCTAATTCTATGACATTGTTATTTGTTGATACATCTTCAAAAGATGCCAGTGTTGATTCAAAAGATGCCGATGATGCACAATCACTATAAGAATCAAGAATCTTTACCTTCGTTTACTCTTGTGTAGGAATATCAAGAGTGGTAGACTCTTGTTTTGGATGAAGAAATTTTATATGTCCATCAGAAAGAAATGTCTCAGGGGTGATATTGGGGACATCTTTGGAGTTTAAAATGGTTTAGAAGATGTCCCTCATCTCTTGGTGAAATTTTTGGGATAGAGGTTATTGATCCCGACTCAATTCAGAGTAAATTTCATTATCTTCAAGAGCCTCCTCTTTACATGATCCTTGGGTGAATGATATATCATCGGTAAAAGGCTCTTCACAATTATTGGTAGGTATGGGTGAAATAAGGGATATTTATTTCTTTTTTAGAACTTCTTGAACATGCCCAATCATGAAGCCATATGTGGGAGAGATATCACATTCTGATACCCACTTGATGTCATTACGGTATGACATATTGCTAAACACTGTTGATGGGTTTAGACATTATTTTAAAATAGTATCTTGATGCCTATCTGATTCCTCATGTTGTGATAAATAAATATGTCCCATCGTGGTATCATTGGTATGGTTTTCATTTTTTGAGGTTGATGCCTTTCCTAAATCTTTTGCTTTTTTATGATTAGGCATAGGGTTTGTGTAAATTTTTAGATTTTCATTCCCATATTTTTTATCAACATAAATGTCTCCTTGTTCAATAAGATCTTCTATTAGATGTTTGAGTCAAACAATCTTGTGTGTTATGACCTTTGTATCAGTGAAATTCACAAAAATGATTGTCTCTATAGCTATGAGGTTTGACTTGTGGCTCTTGATAGTTCAAGAAATATGGGAGTGTGATAAGGTTAGACTGTATCAATTGCTTCAACACATCCTCCATAGGTTCCCCTAAGGGAGCGAATTGTCGCTTGGGAGCACTATTTTTTCTTTGTGGTACATGTTGAGTGTTTGTAGCATTTATCATTGGTTGATTGTTTGGTGGTTGTGCGTATAGTTGTTGTGTGTTCATGGGTTGGGTTTTTTTTGCCTAGAAGTTAAGGCCACCTTTGCATCAACAACACCATCACTAGTAACATTTTTGTTCTTGGTCGAAAAGTGGGGCTTGTCATTAGAACTAGTGTATGGGTGATTGTCTTTATACACTTGTGTGTTTCCCTATGAGATTAGAGCTCACTTGATGTTGAGGGCCCTATGGAAAAGTTCATAATAAGTTGTGATACATTGCATCTTCAAGTGGAAGGATACACTACGAAAAATCCCTATGATTATCTTCCTTTTTTGCTTCCACCCACTATTTTAATGTATTTTTCTCTAATTTTTTTAAAAAGTCGGCACTATTTATCAGGATGGCACTATTTTTGGCATTTTTTGCGCTGATCAAAACAAGTAGGCACTAATTAGCGCCTGATTTAGCGTTGGATTTAGCATTGGGTTTAGCACTGCGTTTAACATTAGGTTTAGCATAGGTTTAGCGCCAGATTTAGCGCCAGGTTTAGCACCGAGTTTAGCGCTGGGTTTAGCGCTAGGTTTAGCGTCAGGTTTAGTGCTGTATTTAGCACCAAGAAGGCACTAAATTAGGTGCTAATTAGCACCCGGTTTAGCATCGGGTTTAGCATCAAGTTTAGTGTCGGGTTTAGCATCAGGTTTAGCACTAGATTTAGCACCAAATTTAGTGTCGAATTTAGCGCCTAATTGTTTTGATCTAGCAAGGATCAAGGGTTAAGGGATTAGGGGTGTTAGAACAAAAAATCCTTCCCCAATATTCACCGGCCTTCAATTGCTTGCCTACATTTCACTTGCATCAAAAGATCCCTCAACCCTCAACCCTAATCCTTCAACCCTCAACCGTCAACCTTAAACCCTAAACCCTCAACCCCTATACCCTCTACCCTATACATTGGACCATCAACCCTAATCCTTCAACTATATACCCTCAAACCTATACCCTAAACCCTCTACCCTCAACCCTAATCCCTCAACCCTATACCCTCAACCCAACACCCTAAATCATCAACCCTATAGGTCCTCAACTCTATACCCTTAATTCTCAACCCTCTACCCTATATATTGGATCCTCAACCCCCATATATCTCTGCCCCTCCCTCCTGATCTTCTCTCCTTGTCTCTATCTCACTTCTCCCTCCATCCCTTGATCCATACATCGACCCTCCCTCTCTACCCTAATCCATCAACCCTAAACCATCAACCCTTAAACCCTTAAACACTCAACCCTAAAACCTCAACGTCCCTCAAACCTTAAACCCTAAACCCTTAAACCGGCCTCTACCCTCTACCCTCAACCCAATACCCTCTACCCTCAGCCCTTAAACCCAAGTAAACTCTCTATCCTAATCCCTCAACCTCAGGGCTGATGCAAGAAGTTGGGTACACAAAAAACTCAAAAAGTAGAAATGTTTTTGCTATTTTTCAGAATTTGTCACACTTGGACTAAATATTTGAGGCACTTACATAATGAATATTAAAAAAATTCAATATGAAATTTAGAATTTTGAATCTAGTTTCCAAATATGTAAATTATTCAAATACCCAGATTATAGAAATTAAATTTTGATAGGGATCTATAAAAACCACTTTTTAAAAGTCCCTTTTTTTTACAATACCAAGCACGTGTACAGACAACACTTTTTGACCCAAATAAAAGTATTTTTCTAATTAATTTTGGGAAAAGAGAGCTAACAACATGAAGTTTGGTCTAGAAATTTTTTTGTAATTTTTGGTTGAATATTTTTTTTTATTAAATTTATATTGGCCTTAATTGCTGTTTTTAAAAATCAATGTGTACGGACAACATAATTGGACCTAAACTAAACATTTTTTGACTCTTTTTTTTTTCATTGTGTAGAGAATTGTCTGAAGTTTGATCCCATATAATTTTTTTTACAAAAAACTTAACCAAAAAAAAGTTATTAAAAAAAAAAAGTCTAATATTTCAAGTTTAAGGATTAGTTTGCTTAGAAATTAATTAAAAAATAGCAAACATAATCCAATATTAATAAAAATTATATATTTGGAAAGTAGACATTGTGTTCTCTAATGGGTTTTAATTTTATAGATTGATTCAGAAAGAATCCATCAGACATGTTATCAAAGTTTGGAAATTTTTCTTCAATCTGCCTTAGTTTGTAGTTTAGGGTCAAAGGCTGGAAACGGATTGCAAGCCTTTCCCAAGCCTAAAACGAGTTAGATGTGGTGTGATTCAACTTTAAAGAAATGTCGCGTTATTTAAATCATGCATTTCATACTTATCGCATTATATATTTACCTGTTGGGTAAAGGTAACACGTACGCATTATGAAACACGTATGTGTTCCTTGAACATAATGCGTATGTGTTTTATAAGTGTACGCGTTTCTAATATAGCCGTTTTTCCCTAATTTAAAAAATACTAGTAAAACATGATTTTCCTGCAACATTCTTTTTCTGTAGTACGGTCTGAAAATGTCATTTTCTTCGTTTTTTATTGCAAATTTGTTTTGTGTAGGGCATATTCTATTCAAATTGTTGGAAGAGACAAAGTGCAGGTTGAATTTTCTGAAGTAAAATCAAGTCTAAATTTTCTGAAGTAGAATCAAGTAGAACATTTTAGAAGAATATTTTGAAAAAGAGAATTTTTGGATATACTCATGATGTTTTTGTACTTCAGAGTTTATAGAGAAAATGATCTTCATAGTACATAGTTTAATTTGAATATTTGAAGGAGGTGGCAATTTAAAAATAGGTTTTTTGAATTAGTTGTTTTGTCATCAAAAAGGGTTTGGTAACCATGGGTGATAAGAATAGAAAAAAAAATGTAGAAAGTTAATGACACCCGAAGAAATTCAAGCAAATAAAGATAAGGAGGCAAAAAGACAAAGGGAAAGGAGAGAAATGATTCGTCAAATGAAAGATTTGGAAGCATCTAATTCCAAGAATGTTCAATAGGAAGCCATGAATGATGAAATGAATGTAAATGATGCAAATGTGGAGATGGTGAATATGGAAGAAAATGCAATTACGGAGACAAACCCAATTATGCCTTCAACCTCAACTTTGAATGATATGCAAACAACTTCGGGTATGTCTTCAAATCCACCTTCCAATGATATGGAAAATGCACCTATTCAAACAATCTATCCAGGTATGTGTTCAAACCCAAGTTTTGATAATATTGATATTGTTTGTTTAGATGAAGCTAGATACACCATTGATGAGATCAATAATATTAGGGTTGAAACAATGTAGAAACAAAAAAAATGATGAAATTATATCATATGAGAATGAAAATGGGAATGAAATCCCTAATATTGATGAAAATGAGAATGAAATCCCTCATATTGATGAAAATGATAATGAAATCCCTTTTACATTTGAAAATGAAAATGAAACCCCTTGTGTAAATGAAAATGAAACTCCTTCTATGGATGAAGGTGAATTTTTTTTTTACAATTGAAACAGATGTGCTAGATAACCTTCGTGGTAAATTTTCTTTGAGACAAATTAGAAATTATGGAAATAAAATATATAAAATGTTTTTTATAGAAAGAAATTAGGATTCCAATGTCAACTCATGGTGCAATTGATGAGAATGTTGAAAATGAGAAAAGTGATGAAAAATTAGGTGTTTTGTAAAATAAAAAAAGAAAAGATGGATTAAAGTAGAACAGAGTCATATCTAGTGTTGCTAATGCTATTGATGTTATTGGTAAGAAAATTAAATTCCCGAAGAAGATAAGAATGTAAACAAATCATGCAATAACAAGCTGCTCTGAGTTGATGAAACAACTTCAAATAAAAGAATGTTAAGTAAGATTAGTAAATGTGTAAAAAGTAAGCCCTGGAGACTTTGATAAAATTTCAAGAAGAAAAGTATTGAAAAGGATCCTATTAATCAATGTTGGAGTTTTAGTGGTAGACTTCTAAGATCAGACATGAAATTAACTAATGAAATTAAATATTTAATCCATAAATTTTGGCATGATAATACAAGAGTATCACCTAACATTAGAGATGTCTTAAAATTAAGGGTGGGTTCCAAAATTCGTGAACCTCATCCAAGGCATCTCTTAGATATGACTCAAATTGAATTATATAAAAAAAATTAGATGCTTCAATCTTACCATTGAATATTAACATAAGTCAAAGATCGTTTGATGCTTAAACATGGTATGTTAGAATTAATAAGCATGAATCTTGTTGTTGTAAGACTCATGTGCAATTTCGTTATTATTATGATATATTTTGATATATACGATGCACTTTGCATGCTAACAAAATTATGCAAGACATTTGTGGCATTAATATGCCACCTGAAAGAATCAAATATTTTATAGCAGGTTTGTTTTGTGACCCCTCTTTAAATGGAAACTCATTTTTTTTAAAAGCATGCATTTTTGGAGAATGCGATAGATGTGGTAACTTTTCATTATTAGGAGGGAATGTGCAGTAGTTTAGATGAATTTGGACAACAATTAGTGGATGTAAAAAAATTTAAAATGTTGAGTATTCTTTAAAAGATGGAAAAATTTGGAAAATGTGTTGAGCTAATTGTGGAAAAAGTTAGTGTGCATGCTTTTATTAATGAATTTAAAGATAAGTTTGTACCTAAATATGTTCAACACTCTCATAATGCTCATTGGCTTGATAATCAATTTCGTTTATGTAAAAACACATTCTCAATGGGAAGTATATTGTCAGTTGTTGATTTTGCTGAAAATTATACTCTTGCTCCACAACAAGAAATTCAATCACAGTATTATAATTCAATGCAAGTAGCTATATTTGTTCACATTGTTTATAGACATGCAGAAGATAGTATAGAAGATAATAGAATTTTTTTGAGAGAGTACCATTTTTATGTAAGTGATAATCGATTATATTCATCTAAGTTTGTACAATATTGTTTTGATATATTTTATAAAAATTTAAAGAGAGGTGGTGAACATCTCATAGTCAGGATAATTGCAGGTCAATTCAAAAATGCTAGAATGTTTTACTGGTTATGTAGGTTCATAAGGAAAATAATATCCAACACATATGGAGTTTTTTTGAAGCTAGTCATGGTAAGGGAGAACACGATGGAGCAGGTGCATGTGTGAAAAGAGCTCTTGCTAGAGAGCAACTAAAATTTGAGGATGCTGCAAAATTTAGAGATGCATGTGCAATTGTAGATTGGTGCAATACCAAATTATCTACAAGAACAAGTGAGCTCAATAATTTGACACTTCTTTTGGTTAGTTGAAGAAAATGATATTTTTTCTCGACAAGATTGTGAAACAATTAATGGATCTACAAAATGGCATTTGTTTATTAATGGATCCACACAAATTATTTACTATATATTGGTTCAAGTACATGTCCAAAAGGTGAGCCCAAATCTACAACACTTTCGACATATACACTTATTGAATTAATATTATATTATATATATATAATTTGATGTTATTATTTACATGAATTTTTCATATTTCAAACTTGAATTAAATTTAAGTTCAAAAGATGAACATACCTGTGTAGGATGATCCTCAAAATATAGTAAATTCAAGTATGACCCCATCCTAGATGCATGTGTGTTGCCTGAACTGGATGTCAGAGTATCCCTATAGCCTGAGCCTCCATGCTCTCTATTGGCCACTTCAGTGGCCACATTTGTAGACTATTGAGTGAGATGTCCTGAAAGTGAACTCAATTCTCCTAATGTCGATAACATGGTTTGTTGTTGAAATGCAACATGAACACTAGGAGAAGGAAGAGGAACAATAGGAGCAATTGGAGCACGCTGCTAAGGATCGACGCATGCTCCTAGTCTATGTTGAGGCATGCCACGCCCAACTCCCTGAAATGACCTCGTATCAAAATAGTTGGGTTTTTAACCCAACTCAAACTCAGCCCATAACTTTCTCAAAAAGTATAAGGGCACCTCACTGTTGCCATGTGGTGGAGTATCAAACACCATCCACCATCTGTCCCAAAAATGTGTAGCTATCTGCGGGTGCCTACACCATAAAATTGAAATTCATTTTTTTGTGGCTGGAATGGGTTGGTTTGTTTGGGGATTAATAAAATATTGGCACATGGCTTGTTTGGTAATTTTCAGGTCATTGATTTCTTTATATGACAATCCATCCACATAGAATTGTCTCCTCTCTTCTCTCCATTGATGGAACCTAACTAGGTCATCGTGAATCAAACTATAAGTGGCAATGGTTTCGTAGATGCAAACCCGTCTTGGAATGGGAGGGAATCTAGGCTCATTTTTTATGAGATCTATATTTCCTTGAATGACAATGAGGTTTGCTTAGATATTCTCTCTTAATTGATCTTCATCAACTACAAGAGGGGGTGGGTGGTTAGGCGGTGGAGAATGTGGAGGTGTGTTAGGGTTATGTTCATGTGGTGGATTGGGATGTATGGGATCTATAGGAATTTCTTGATTGGGCATAAAATACTCTAAATTAAACAATGGATCCATGTGAGAAATGATATGGCAACTGCATGTTAAACAATTAAAAAATATATATCAACAAACTAATTAAATAATGCACACAATTTGAAAGTTATTTAAAAATCACATTGAACATGCACAAATTCAAAATATATTTCATTTGAAGACCATTTGATTTATAACATTATAAAATCCATAACATTAAAAATTCTTAGCATGTACACACATTAAATTGAGTCTAGTGTGGGGTTGTTAATATGAAGGGTAGATTTATGAAATTATGGGGTTTTATTAAAATTTATTTAATCTCATTCATTATTTTCAAATAATACTAAAGATAAGAATGAAAAATTAATAGAAGACATTGAAAGGGACACATAGATATATACTAGTGACCTAATTGCAATGTACAAAATATAAAAAAAGATGAGTGACCAAGCTCTATTCACCAAATTTATCCCCTTAAGACATCGATTTATGATTTAGGGTATAGGATGGCTTAAGGGGATCTATGTGTAGTAAGGTCCTAGGACAAAATGGTCCATGGCTTAAGGGAAGAAAATTTGGTGAAGTTGCCTAAGGCAACCAAATTTCATTTTAAGCTCCTACAACAAAATGAATAGATGTATTAATCAAGTATGACAAAATTTAATTAAATCCGAGGACATAAATGGATTTATCTAAATTTTCAAATTTCATGAGAACTTTGCAGGAATCTCTATAGTGGGACAAAGTAGTTAGAAGAAATTATAAGTTTAACACCAACATTAAAATTTGTAATCTCATTATTATTTTCAAAGAGGAGAATACTAAAGATAAGAATGAAAAATTAATAGAATACATTCAAAGGGACACATAGATATATGCTAGTGACCTAATTGCAATGTACAAAATAAACAAAGATGAGCTTGAGCTCTATTGCAAATTTTGAGAACTTCTTTGATCCTTAGAAATGTCATATTAGGACCCTTAAGACATGGATTCTGATTTAGGGTGATAGGATGACTTAGGATCTCTAGTAAAAGGTGGACTAGGAAAAATGTTCCATGGCTTAAGGAATAAAAATTTGAGTGGAGTTTCCTAAGGCAGCAAATTTAATTTAAGGTGGTACAACAAAATGAGTGCTAAATTAGGGTTTAGGGTTTTAGATTTAGAGATTTGATGACATGAAAACATATAGAAGACACATGAATAAGTTTTTACAAGCAAATGAGAAACCCCTACCACCTATCTTATGCTTTGAATAAAATATGTGACATTCTAGGAATAGCTTCAATATATCAACAATTAGGAATTTTTGAATTTCAATTATAAGTAAGTTGTTGAGTTATGATGGATTTTGAACCTATTTGGACCTCTAAGCACTCTTGGATGATTTAAAAAGGAAGAGGAGATCTAAACCCTAAACCCTAAACCCTAGACCCAATTTTTTGTCTAATCATATTTTTTTGAAACATTTCTATGACATAGACTCTTCCTTTGAATATTTATATAAATTCTAGATGTGCATGGATTTTCAAAAAAAGAACCTAACTGCCACTAAGTGAGGAATCAATTGATCAATTTAATAAACAAATAATCTTAGAAAATAAACCTTTGGTTATAGAATTGAAAGGCAACCAAATTTAATTTTAAGGTCCTACAACAAAATGAATGCTAAATTAGGGTTTAGGGTTTAGATTTAGAGATTTGATGACATGAAAACATATAGAAGACACATGAATATTTTTTTTACAAGTAAATGAGAAACCCTACCACCTAAAGCTTGGAGTGCTTTGAATGGAAATATGTGACATTTTAGAATAGCTTCAATATATCAACAATTAGAATTTTAGGTTTCAAATTATAAGTAAGTTGTTGAGTTATGATGGATTTTGAACCTATTTAGACCTCTAATCACTCTTGGATGATTTAAATAGATTAGATTACACACAACCTATAGATCTTATGAATAACATCCTATAAATTAAGGCTTAAATATGATCATAATGTATCCTTACATAATTCACAAAGGATATCATCCAAAGAAGAGAAATGGGTAGAAATCATTCATGCTTCACATTTTAATATTTATTTGATTTAATAACATTTATGTGTCTAGCTCTATCCATATTGCACATAGTCTATCTATTAACAAGTATGACTTGCATTTCTATGTTTTTTTAAGAGAATACATCATACACTATATAAGCTAACAACATTGATATAGAGTGATTACATGCTCATATCAACTAGCATCATGATATATGAACTTATTAAATAAAGCACATAGTTTCACATGAGGCACATTATTTTACTTCACTGGTACGCTTTCTCAAGTTAAATTATACAATCATGAAGTTTTCTGAGATAAAATTAGCTATCAAATTTATATTAAATGTGAACATATTATAATTAAATCAATTTGTTGGTTAATATATAGATCTATGCATCGATTGTTTGTACCTCCTTTATTAGTCAATTATGAATTTCATTGGTAGTTGTGTGGATCACCAATGACACACCAAAGTGTACCTAACCTATGGACTATAATTTGTGATCCC
>VDFB02112137.1:0-47381 GCA_007258455.2 Sequoia sempervirens | reverse complement strand
CGATGACAGGAGTGTTGCAGGTTCACGGAGAGCTCCTAGGACAGTGTCACGGACAGCAGATAGGCCTACTAGGCCCACTTTCACGAGACAGGAGCCCAATGAGGCTATAGCAGGTGAAAAGCATGAGGGTTTGTACGCTGGTACATTTAGGACAGCAAACGACAAGGGGCAGTTAGAATCACCTGAGATCAGTGAAAGGATTACCGTTGACAGAACACCACAAAACACAGAAAGAGAAGTGATTAGCATGTTCCAGGAGTATAGCATTCTACCGCAGAAAATTAAAAAGGAACTGCCTTTTATGAGTTACTTGGATTTGCACCCGCGTCTTTGCCATAAGACTGAGTTTGCAAAACAGAAATATCTCACTATAGCACGTGAGTTGTTTACACCTGGTAGGGATAGAGAATCTATACATAAGGATTACACAGCTCTTCATCGAAATGATTTGGCACCTTCGGATTCCTATGAAGAGTGCAGAAATTTATGTGATGAATTTGATAGAAGTGCTGATTTGATTAATGAACACACTAGCACAGCTTGGGGTAATAATTTACCTACATCGTCTTTGCAGGAGGTGACTCAAGAAGTTTCTACTATTGAAGCCACTTCTGATTTTTATGACAGCATTGGCGAAACTTCGCGTGAGCATGACACAACAGAGGTTTCACACATGCAAAGTACTCCTATTGAGTTGTCGCATGAAGAGACTCAAGAGTTGGGTACGAGTGATGCATTTGGTGTTGAGAATTTATGTCATGATGAATCTGATTTTTCGGATCAGACCTTTGAAAACAAGCTAGAGGATTCATATGTTGATATGGAATCCCAAGATCATGCTTTGGATGGGCATGCAGTCACTGTTGGAGTAGAAGCGGGTGAAGATACTGTCATACTAGCAACTTCTACCGTACCAGTTGAGTCATCCTTTGAGGTACAGAGCAGCAGTACCTTAGATGTTGAGGTGTGCATGGGTGAAAGCACACATGATGTTGCTTATCATGAGGTGAGTGATGACGGATCAGCGTCATATCATAGTGCTTATTGTGAACCGGGAAATTTGTATGGGGGTCGTAAGTTTCAAAATCCTCATCATTTGGTTGGGCAACTACAAGTGAATGATAATATGATTGCCACCGCCCTTGAGCATTTTGATGTTGCTCGTCAGATGTTGACTACCTATGGTTGGAGTCCTCCTTTGACAGATGAGCACAGTGATAGTGGTTTTTCCCTTGCAGTAATACATGCACTCCGAGAAGCAATTGGAACGATGAAACAAAACTATCTAAAACTTCTAGCAGACAGGGATTTCCTTCTCGAGTGGGATTGCATCTGTTATGACGCATGGAAGGGAAAGGAGGAGCGGATCGATGAGCTCACTCATGAGCTAGAGGTGACTATGGATTCATTGCAGAGCACCCAGTTGGCTCTTCGAGAGTTACAGTTACAGATTGAGAGGCTTACCGTGGCGTTGAGTTTAGCACAATCTTCACCACCTTTGGATATAGTTCAGTCTTCCATGGCAGCGGTTGGTGAGGAGTATACACCCATGGTTCATAGCAGTGTGGGAGATGTTGAGGATGAGGTTACATCCATCTCGGTCACAGGAGCAGTGGATACAGATAGGATGAGGGCCCTAGATGAGAGTTGCAATGAGCCACGCGTTGCACCAGGTTCTCCTGAGATTAGTCCCGTGATAGGTGATGCAGGGCATTTCATTGTTAGTTCCTGTGACATGGTTGTGGATTCACTAGAGAGTTGTGTGACAACCCTCGATACTTGCCCATCTTCACAGCAGATATTTAGAGTCTCATCCAGTTGGGAGATTGGTACTTGTGATGATTTGTTTCACTCTCCTGGAAGCAAATCAATCTTTTCATCCGATGCAGTTGACTATGACCGGCAGTTGGTTGAGCCAAGTCAGGAGTACAACTCGGTTTATTATTCCAGCGATTCAGAGATGGATGATTCAGATCAGGATGGAGTGATTGTGCAGTTTGTGAACAATCCATTATTTGAATTCGATGGTGGTTTGGTCTATGATAATCCACTCTTCGAGTTGGAAGCTGATCGTACTCTTGATGCTAGTTCTTGTTTGGGTGATAATCGTAGTGTTTGGGATTGTTCCAGTGCATCGCAATTCCAAACAAGACTCACAGAGGAGTTTAATGAGGTGTACACGGTGAGGAGTGCTTATAGTTTTTCCTTTGATCCACCTGTACATGATTTGTATTCGATGCACCATACTTGTGCACAGGGTGATTCTCTCGGTTCAGTCGAGGGGAGTAATTCATTATTGTGTGCCGAGTTACCATCTTCACAAGATGGGGTTGGCGGCTGCAAGTACTTGACTCAGTTGTCTGTGGGGTATTACTTGCAGGGACAGCAATCCGTTTTACATCATGCCGATATGTATTTGACAGGGTTTGATACTTCTATGTCGCAGATTTTTCATACAGGTACATGGTTACAGGGCGACTATGGTGTTAGTTGGCATGATGGCTGGGTCAGTTATCACATCCATGAGGTTGTGGCAGAGGACAGGGAGAGATTCAGTGTAGCAGATGCTTCTAGAAGTTATTTTCTCCACATGACCAATGGGTGTGAATTCAGACTGTATTGGGATCCAGGTGGTGACAGTTTGGGTACTGAGTATTGGATGGGTCCCACTGGGTCACTTCACTATTCTCAGCATGGTGAAGTTGGAGGCAGTAGAGCGCAGCGGCGCCCTCGAGGATGACAAATACTTCCATGCACTTCTCTCCCTCCGGCTTGGGGATCCGGTGGATAGCTAGCACAAATGAAGTTTCTTTAGCCGATGCTACAAGAGACAGTTCGAGATGTGTGGGACATTTCACAGTTATTCTTTTGGGCCTTCCGAGGATTGGAGTTTCTTTGCAGTAGAGATTGCTTGGGGTCAAGCAATTTCAGGGAGGGCGGACTGTCATGTCCCCACTTTTGGCGAGCATCAGAGTTCGTAAGAGTTAGCCTATTATGCGACCCTCGTAGGCTGATAGGTCGGATAGGGGGTCATTTCGGAGCTCGGCTCAGTGTCAGATTGGCAGTTTTGATCAATTGGCTTTCGTTCGGGCTCATTCGGAGACTTCTTGCAGAGTTGCTATTTTTAGCAGTTCCTGGCAGGCAGTGTGGGACCCCTGCTATTTTTAGCAGTATGACTTTGGCAGCGTTCAGAATCACTTCAGGGTTCGTCAGCTTCAGACGGAACAGTAATCGGATGAGTAACGAAGGAAATATTAATATTTAATTGCATTAATTAAATATTAATTATTTAATTATTATAATATAAAGTTATAATTTTAAATTATAACTTAAGTGATTCTTCTTGAGGGGTGCGCCCATCATCGGCTTTATTAATTAAAATTATTACAAATATTTCACTCAAGAACTATTGAAAGATTAAAAGAATTAAAAGTTAAATATATTAAAATTCCCTATTATTAAGGAAATCGCACTTTTGAGAAGAATATATGTTTTTCATTGGGAATGGTGCCATTATGACATTTGGAGAATTAAAAATTGATCAGTCTTGCCAGAGAACGGAGACCTTAGGGTTTGAGTTCGAAATTCTTGGAGAACGAGCCATCTCCATTGAATCAGTTCAGAGGGTGTGAGATATCACCTGATTTACTGCCAGTTGTGAGATTTCTTCATCCAGAAGAAATTACAGAGCTTCAGAGAATTAATTGATCTCCAGAGGTTATCTATTTACAGAGGTTTCAGAGAGCTTATTCTTTCAGAAGGCAATCAATCATCAAGGCGCCTAACTTATTGATGTTCTGGAGTTTTAAGAAGAAAGCCGTACAAATCATTTATTGCAGGGCTGCAGCCGTACCAGTCATAGCAGGCCGTACCTCTGAGGGGAGCCGTACTTATTCAGGGAGTTGGGTTTATAAAATTCATTCAAAGGTTACACATCTGTGGCGCCTATCTCTTCACTCCAGGAAACTTCAGAGACAGCCGTACTCCAATAATTGTTTGCTGCTGTCATTGTTCTGGCCGTACTACTGTTATTACTGGGCCGTACCAGTAGAGAAAGGGCGTATTCTTCACCTAAGGCAAAACGCCTTACATATTGGCCTTTGGTCTTCCATTCTGGAGGCACTTACATCTCAGGATCAGTGTGCAAGCTTTGGAGATCGGGAGAAGCTGATATTGGTGGAGCCGTACTATCATCTGGAGAATATTCATTGCTGTTTCAAAATCAGGTTTTCAAATATTTATTGCCTTTCACTTTGCATGTTATCAAAACTTCATTGTAATCATTGCAAAAGAATAATATATGAACTGGCTTCAGTATTCGTGTTAGGGTTTGATGTTTACGGAGTTAAATACTTTTTTTATAGAATTTATTCTTCATTTATTGCAAAATCGCCATATTGCATTTTATGCTCAAAACCCTCTGAAAATACACAAAACTCAAAGACAGTCAAAACCCTAAAATCTTCAGTAAAATCATCAAAATGCATGATACGATGGTAGATGACTTAGGATTCTGGGTTTTCGTAGGTGGTGTTAAAGAGTTGTTCCACCATGAACTCATAACGGGCTCATTTTTTAGGTATTTGCAAGAGATAATCAATGGTAGCCATGGCATCAACAGCTTTGTTGTCGCCTCTAGGAATCTGCTCAAATTTTATCTCCATAAAGTGCTTTTTCAAGTCATCAACCATTCTTTTATATGGTATTAATTTGTCATCTTTTATTTGGTAATCATCATTCACCTGATTAATGACTAGTTGGGAATCACCATAGACATGTAACTCTATGATCTTCCACTCGACTACTACTTTGATTCCAATGATCAATCTTCATATTATGTTGTATTGTTGGTGCAAGGAAACATCACCGAGGACTTGGGAATGGTATGTCCTTGAGGTGTGATAAACAAGATTCCTATGCCCGATCCATGCTGGTGTAAGAGCCATCAAAACACCACCATTGTTGTGTTGACATATGAGGACATCAATCTCGAAACTCAATGTTCATTGGATGAACAATGGTGCTTTAGCTAGTTGATCTACTATGGCTTGACCTTGATTTTATTCACATTACTAGATGTCAAACTCACTCAATATCATGACCCATTTAGCTAGTCTTCCATAGTTTCTTTGAGTAGATACTTTAAGGGATCAATTTTAGTGATGAGTTTAATGGTGTGAGTCAACATGTAATGTCTTAGTTGTTGGGTAGCAAATACTACCACCAGACAAGATTTTTTGATAAGTGTGTAGTTGATCTCATAACCATTCAAGGTCCTGCTGATGTAATAAATTTCCCTTTCCTTTCCCATGGAATCTTCTTATGCGAGTAAAGCGCCCAAAGATACTTCAGTTGTTGCAATGTAGAGTATTAATGGCTTTCCTTCAGCTGGTGGTAAGAGTATGGGTGGTGACATCAAATATTGCTTGAGTTGATTAAAGGTTGATTCACACTTGTCATCCCATTTGAAAGAGACATTCATGTGTAATAAGTGGTTGAAAGGGTGAGTTTTATCAACCAATTGCACAATGAACCTCCTAATAGACTGGAATCTTCCTTGTAAGGATCTGAGTTGAATGGTATTTTTAGGAGGAGGCATCTCCATGATGGCTTTGACCTTTGCAGGATCCACCTCAATGCCTTTAGTTGATACAATATACCCCAAAAGTTTAGTTGATGTTACACCGAATACACATTTCTTAGGGTTCAACCTCACATTGAATTTCTCTAGTCTAGTGAAGACCTTGTCTAAAATTTCTAGATGTCCCTCTCTAGTGAATGATTTGACCAACAAGTCATCTACATAATCCTCCATAAAATTGTGCATCATGTCATGGAAGATGGTGGTCATTGCTCTCTGATATGTGGCTCCATCATTTTTCAACCCAAAAGATATTACGTTCCAGCAAAATGTGCCCCAAGGACATGTGAAGGTTGTCTTATCTTGATCTTCAAGTGCTATCTTTATTTGATTGTAACTTGAAAGCCATCCATAAGTGAGAGCATTTCATGTCCAACTATCAAGTCTACGATGATGTCAATGTTAGGTAGAGGAAAATCATCTTTTGGGAAACATTTTTGAAGATCCCTGAAGTCTATACATATCCTGATGCTTTTTTCTGGTTTCAAAACTGGAACAATATTTGATATCCACTCGACATAGTCAATAGGTCTGATAAATCCCACATCCAGTAGCTTCTTTAATTCAACTTTTACCAAGAGGGCGATATGAGGGTGCATTTTTCTCAACTTTTGCTTTATTAGTTTTACGCCTAGTGTTAGTGATAAATGATGCATGATGAGCTCTAGATCTATACCTGGCATGTCAGCATAGGACCAAGCAAAGTTGATCTTCCTCTCTTCAAAGAATTTAGCGAAGTTGATTTTTTCCTCCATTGTCATGGATGTTGCTAGATGCAGGGTCTTCACTGTTTCCATTGTACCAACATTGATGGATTGTGTAGGCTCAATCAACACCAACGGTCTCTCTTGATAGTGCTTGGGAATAGTGTCAAACCTTCCATCTCTCAGTGCCTCATAGAGGTTTTCACCTTGATATACGCTCTTTATTTTTACTTTTTCTTGATCTAATAGTGTCATTTGATGGTTTTCATTATTAGATGCATTTTTTATATTCATTTTGCAACTTGAAGATTTAGCACTCCCCTTGTTTAAATACTCATTATGAGGTCCATTGGTGGAACATGTTTCAGGATTGTCTGAACAAAGGAAGTTTACGATGGCATCATCATTTGAAAAGACAAGTATGTCAAGCAACTCATTTTGGTCCCAGTCAATCAGTTCAAAGTGTATTAATGACAAAGAATCATCGGATTGGCTAAGATCAAGAGGGGTGAGTGTCATGATGGCAATGTCGTCAAAGTGTCTGATAGCAATAGCGAGGTCTATGATGTTACTCTCTTCCGAAGTATCTATCTCGCTCGTAGTATGATCATCTTCACTTGAGTCATTGATATGATGTGATCCAATTTCAAGTGGTCTATAACTCGAGCTCTGTCCCTCCGTACGTGTTGGCGTATACTTTTGTACCACATCAATTTCCTTATCATGACAAGACTCTTTAGAGAGGGAATCCCATTCATATTCATTGGAGTCTGTTTCAGAACTATCTCTCAATTGAAGGATTCTCTCGACAACTTACTTTCTGGTTTCTTCTTTTGCTTCTTCCCTGTACCCTAGTCCTGTCTTGTCCTTAGAATTCATTATGATGGGCTATATCAGTTCTATGATGCCTTCCTTTCTTTTACCAATATGACCTTTTCCCTCATATCCCATCTTTTCCAGGATTGTCTTCCCTTTGCCATACTACTCTGTTTGTACAGTTGAAGTGGATGCTTGTGATGCTTCATCATCTTTGTATAACCAGTTTAAAACCTCCTTGTATTTTGATTCATCCACTAAGGTTCCTGCTTTTACAAACTTGCCATCAAAAAGTATGGTGGGTTGTGATGATTGTTGCCTTGATGTTGATGGCTACCCATATGACTTAGGAGAATATGAAAGTTGTGATAAACATAATGATTGCTCAAATGAATATTCCCCCATGCCTTTGTCTTTCAATTGGATCTTTTCAACCTGTTTTGATAAGGCATTGAGTTGTCCTTCCTAATTTTGTGTAATAGAATTACAAACACTTTTGTCTTTTGACTAGTCTTTCTTCTCAACCTACTTTGACAAGGAATTTAATTGTCTTTCACTGTTGGATGAACTAGGAGTTGTAGCTTCCCTGTTGTGTGGCACAAAAGTGTCTTGGGTTGTTCTAAGTGTGTTGCAATATTGGGGGTTGTTGGAATCAACAACAATATTAATCTCTTGCTCGTTAAAAGGAAATTTCAAACACTAGTGATATGTTGACAGTACAGCTTGCATCTCATGAATCCAAGGATGTCCCAAGAGTATGTTGTATGCTAATTCTTTGTCCAACACTTGAAAAATTATGTCTTTGACCACTAGTCCCACTTGAATAGGTAGCACTATCAAACCTTGGGAGGACCTTTCTTCATCAGCATATGCTTTTATTTGATTTTCCTTCTAGGATCAATAGCATTTTCAGAATATCTAAGTGCACAGACAAGTTTTAGAGTGCAGATATTTAAGCCAGCTCCTCCATCTATTAGAACATGTTTAACTTGATGTTTTTGGATTAAGACCTCAATGTGGAGAGCAATGTTATGTGGATGGGTGATAGATACATCATCATGTTCAGAAAATGATAGGCAATGCGGTGTAGTCAAATGTCCCACCATAGTCTGAAATTGGAAAACTTCCAGATTGTTTGGTACCATGGTGGCGACTAGAGCTTGTTCTAAGATTTCCTTGTGAGCGGGTGAAATCTTGAGAAGTTCTAATATGGATATTTGGGTGGGTATTTTCTACAGTTGATCAACTGTGTTATATTGGGTTGCAAGGACAACAGTAGTTGTTTTGGATGTGGAAGAGGTAGCTCCTTTCAATGTTACCTTGGCTTGTCCTCTTGTGATTGCATCGATCAGTGAATTGTTTTGTCCTTCTCTGATTTTGATGACATTAATTCAATTGTCATTTGCCACAATGTTGGTGATTAGATTTATTGGCACAAGGTCATTGATTTGATGTGAGGTGGTGTCGATATCATCGTGACGATTTTTTAGTTGTAGCAATGTTTCTTTGGCTCTTGCTTTCGATGTCCTTGGTTTGATGTTCAACCACCTCAACACAATGAATGGTAGAATCATAAATATAGTTTATGTTTTTTCCCTTGGTATTTGATGAAGAAGATTCCCCCTTTTCGTAGTTTGGTACAAGGTTCTTGAATGCTCCATGATCATTGTTTGTTTGGGGTCCTACAAATATGGTCTTGTTGTCAATCAAGTCTTGTATCAAGTGTTTTAATTGCATGCAATCATTGGTTTTATGTCCTCTTTTTCAATGAAAGTCACATAAATATGCATCATTCCACCATGGAGGCTTAACTTGTGGTTCCCAATTTCTTGCCTCTGGTAACATTATGACTTTAGCTTCAAGAAGTTCCTTTAATGATGATTCTGATGATTTTCCCAAAGGTGTGAACCTTATTCGATTTGAGGATGTTCGATATGATGGTGTTCTAGATCCAACATTACCTTGATTGTTGCTTTGGTGGACATCTTGGTTGTTGGGTGGATTGTTGTTTTGATTAGTTTTGGTGGTAGTTGTTAAGTTGAATATAGGTTTTGCATTTTGGGTTTCAACGGTACCGTCATTGTTACCTACATTCTTGTTTCATTGCCAAAACTTTGGTTTTTCACCACTGTTGTAATTGTTAGAGAAATTTGATGAGTTTTTTTCATTGTAAATTTTGATGACTCCTCTCTTGACCAAAGCCTCTTCAATATTTATTTCATTTTCAATCAATTTTTCAAAGGTAGGTGGGAATTGTAATTCAAATTTGTAGCTCATTTTGTCATTTAGGTTGTCGATGAATATTTCTATCTTTTCCTTTTCAGGTATGGGACGAGAATATCTTGCAAATAACCTTCTCCATTTTTGAAAAAATACGAGGAATGATTCACCCTTTTTCTATTTCAAGTTGCAAAGGTCTTTCATTGTTATGTCATGTTGGATGTTATAAGAGTATTGGGTGATGGACTTGTTAACCAATTCTTCAAAGGTGTTAATTGGTGGTGCAAGTTTGGAGAAACATTCAAGACATTGTCCACCTAGGCTTCATGGAAACAATCTCATCAAGTAAGTTTCTTCATATGCAAATTCAAGACTCATGGTTCTAAATTCCCTCACATGATCTATTGGATCGGTTTTACCATTGTATTTGTCATACTCTGAGAATTCACGATGTTTGGGAAAGGGAATAATGTGGATACTTTGATCAAATGGATATGGAAAAATGTCTTGTATCAAGTATTGTTTTGAGGTTCCCCTTTGCATATCAAGAATTTGTTGTTGAAGATTCTTTATTTGATGAGTTAGGGAAACCACTTTTTTTGTATCATTTTTAGGCTTTTTGGGAGGTGATTTCAGTTGATTAACACCAAAGTCATCGAGAAATTTGACACCTTGTTTAGCTAGCATTAGTAAGTATTTTTCCCCATTTCTTTCAAAAATCTTCTCTAAGCACTTATGGAAATTTGGATCTTGTTCAACATTTTGGATATCTTCCTTAGTTATTTCTTCCCCTTCATTGTTGTGGATTCCATGGAAAGGATTCTCTTTAGCTTTAGCCATGGTGTTTTGAGTTTCACTGTTTTGAGTTTCGATGCTTTGAGCTCCACTATTTTGTGTTTTGATGTTTTGTGTTTCAAGTTATTTTTCCTTGAGTTTATGCTTTTGTAATCTTGTTTGAACGAGCATGCAAGTGTTATACTTTGACTAAACTTTGATCTTTGTTTGGAAGAGTACCAAGGATTAAAACTAAGTCAAATAGAATGACAAATTCTATTGATGAGACTAAGTTTAATTTGATTATATAGCTTTGTTTCGTGATGAGAGGGTGACAAATCCTAATGATGAAACTAGGCTTAACAATCAAAGATATGATAAGTTTGATGATTTAAGCACTTTGAGATGTTTAGATCTAGGTTTAAATTAGAGAATTCCACTTGTAGAGGTCAGTTTTAACAATTTTAGACTCTATTGTACCTGAGGAATGATTCAGGGCTGAAAAAGATTCTGAATTTTGGTTCAAACTATGAAACAGGGGATAAATTTAACTCTCGAGTTTTGTATTTACTAGATGCACTAAAACAGAGCCTAAATGCGCTAAAATATTGCAAAGACGCTATATAATAGAGAATGAATGCACTGGAATATTGCACAGGTGCACTATAAGATTTCCTAAATACACTAAAACAGAGGGTCGATGCACTAAAATATGCAGTGTATGCACTATAACAGAGGGTAAATGCATTGGAAGATTGTACATATGCACTATAAAACTGCCTAGAAGCGCTAAAACAGAGAATGAATGTGTTGGAAGATTGCACAGATGTGCTATAAGACTGATTAAATGCACTGGAACAGAGGATGAATGCGCTGGAAGATTGCACAGATGTGCTAAAATAGAGCCTCTATGCGCTGAATTGGGAAAATGCCACAGTTTCTTGCAAGTTTATTTGATTTTTCTAATTTTCCAATCAAAGAATTGGTTGTTTCAAAAGATGTTTTCTGAATCAAGATTTTCACTTCCAGTGTGATTTTTTGTTTGAAATTTGTTTAAAAACACATCGGTAAAACACATCAAACATGTACAATCTTAAGGCTATGTAGGACAATATTTACTAGATTCCCACTTGGATTTTACTCTAGAGTTGCACCTACTTTTTAGCGGATGATTAGAAGCTTGACCACAAAGGCCCCCCCTTACAATGCACTAGCTTCTTAGGTTAGCCAAGCTTCAATACCCATGAATCTCCCATGGCATACTTCTCATCTCTACTAAAAGCCACAAAAATGTGGGACGACTTTGAAGGTTAGACCTTCTACGCTAGTAAGTAGAATAAGGATTTTGGCTTGCTATAACAAAGGGTTCTAGTATAGGTATTCCATTCATGGGGGATCATCCATTTGGTAAGGGACCATTGCTACCCTTCTTGTCGGAAAAATCCTTGTGATACTTGAACTTTCCTCAAGTACCCACATTTATATCCTGGTTGGAAGTCGCTTGGCTTTAGTGTGTTAATGGTTGGGTCATCCCCTTGGGTGATTACTTTTTCCCACAAGGTAGGCCCTCTATGGATAAAACAAAATAAAAATGAATGGGTCTGGCTTTTTGGTCACCCAGTTAAGGAGAGAGCATATGCTTACCATTCATCAAGCACAAAAAACATGGTGTTCTTTAACCTTTTAATTAAGCTAGATGCCTATCTTATTCAAAAGAAAGCATTCAAATAACTCCAGCCCCTGCATAAATCATTAGTAGTTGCATAAGTTTGTCTTTGACCGACGTATCACCCACCTGCAAGTAGAAAACAACATTTAGTTCTCGAGATTTTAAGATTTTGCAAATTTAAATAGATGCGCTAAAACAATCATCCAATGCGATAAAAGATCATTCCAATGCGCTGAAACAATTACTCTATGTGCTAAAATAACTCATGTATATGCTACAAGAACTAATGAATGCACTAAAAGAACTAATGTATGCATTAAATTATTGATTGAAAATGCTAAAAGACTCCCTGTATGCGCTAAAACAGTTGCTCAATGCACCGAAAGAAATGTTGTATGCACCATAACATAAGTCGAATGCGCTAAAAGAACTCATGTTCACGCTAAAATGTCATGTCCAGCCTGTTCACAAGAAATTTTTTCAAAAAATTGTTAAAAATGAAATCTAGCCCCACGGTGGGCGCCAATTTATGTAAGTGTGAAATGTGGGAGAGTTAGTAAATCAATAATAAAACAAAAACATCAATGAGACGTATTATATTAAAGCTTTGAATCAAAGAACTAATATATTTGTAGCAAAACAAATCTCTAAAAATGTTCCATTGTTCTCTATTCTCAAGGATTCATTAAATCATTTGGCTCTCAGATTTTATATGTGCACTATGATTGTTAGAATGACAACTTGAGAAACAAGATGTTGTTCAAAATGCAAGAAAACTAAGTTCCTACATGAAACTATGTGATAAAAACCATGATTCTATGATAATGGTGATATTGACAAATGGATAATGATGTTGCATAAAAAGATAAAATGATTATGCATATGCTCAAATATTAACTATTGATATGATAAACTAAAATACAATTACAAACTAAGACATGATTCTAAGTTAGAATGATAAAACCATGCAACTTGCTAAATGCTAAATGATCAAATTCTAAATGCTCCAATGCTCCAAAGCTATTCTTGCATAATAAGTTTGTTAAAAGATGTGATGATAAATGATGTAGAAAAAGGTTGTATTTATAGGATTTTCAAAGCATCTTGTGATGTGGTAACAATCGATGGTCCAGATTCAAATATGAGGGATGAACGGTGGAGATGGAAGGATCAAGGAGGATGTTCCCTTGACCAAGGGCAACATGCCAAATTAATGAAGGAATAAAGTGTGTGAGGAATAAGCCATGTGTTAAAATTTTTTGGAGATAATTGGTTGAAAATAATGTAATTAAATATTAGTCATATTTAATTACATGTGACATTTGATGACATGGCCAAAAAATGTTGTAGACATGTGACTAAATTTGAATTTGAAATTATTCAAACTTAGTGAGAAGATGGAAGAATCAAGGAGGATGTTCCCTTGACCAAGGGCAACATGCCAAATTAATGAAGGAATAAAGTGTGAGGAATGCCATGTGTTAAAAGTTTTTGGAGATAATTGGTGAAAATAATGTAATTACATGTGACATTTGATGACATGGCCAAAAAATGTTGTAGACATGTGACTAAATTTTGAATTTGAAATTATTCAAACTTAGTGAGAAGATATTTAATTAAATAAAAACAAACTATAGCCATTTGTTTATTTAATTAAATTTAGAAGAATGTGGTTTAGGATGAAGAATTTAGAAAAGTGTGAACTATATAAATAAATTGAGAATTTATTTATAAGTAGATGAAAATAAAAGAGTTTATTAATTAAATAGCTAGTATTTAATTAATTAATTGCCTTGACCGATTTTAGGTGTATACACTCTTAATGCAAAGAGCTACTCAATGTATTCAATCAAGGCTTGAGGCACTTCTTCAAGCATCTTTTTGAAGTGTGAATTGTTAAATTTCATAGCTTATACAACCTTGTTCTAAATTTTCTACTAATTCATTTGTAGGAAAGCATGGCATTGAACTTTGGAATATTTGATCCCTACCTTATCCAACTTATTTTAGTCACACTTTTAGCACAAATATTTCAATCACCATATGATCCACTGGGATGCCAAATATGAGTAGCATTATGATATTAGATTTGGTTTTTTTTATTAAACTTTATTGCATCAAAGAAGTATATTTTGAACTTGGGGTTTAGCACTTTCTTTCTTACAATGTGGCTTAAATCTAGATTAATTTTGTAGCTTCTTTATTTTACAGTTTTCTTTGAATTTTGAGGATTTGGAGGAGTTCATAGAATACTTATTTGATTTTGATCATAGCCTATAATTTCTAGATGAGAACAAAAATCGACTAACAAATAACTCCTTGTTAACTTTCCTCTTGGATTACCATTACCATGTGTCCATCATTTCTACCAATTTAATTTTCACTTTATTTCTACATGGCCCTTGGTAAGATGTGACATATACCTCAAAATGAGATACTAGGTGATAAATTCTCCTTGCATAAGAAAAGAAATGTAATTAACATTTCTCATGTATTTTAGTTTTTCCCCTTAAGAAAAGAAAATTCAAAATAAACATGTCAGTTTTCCTTTAATCCAAATTGAAATATGGAAAGCTTATAAAACATTTACCCGCATTAATAATTATCTTTTATTGAGGATTAGTGCAGGTTGCCAAGTAGATATTTAAAAAAAATAGAATACATTGCACGCTACTAAAAATAAAAGCCATGCAAGCTATTGTTGAAAAACGTCTACCACTTGTCCATAATGTATTCGGCTCACATATTTCCAATAGACCACACATTTTGGCATAGGCAGGCAGGACGCTGGCTAAAGTTCCGGAGTTTGGCTTTACACCTACCAATTGCATTTGCATGAAAGTTTTTTGCGCATATCTTGCAATCATGGCATTCCATGAAACCACGTTTCTTTTAGGCATTCTGTCAAACAGTTGACGTGCCTTGTCATCAAATGGAATGGGATATATGATATATGGAAGACTAAAATCCTGCGCCTTTTCCAGTAAATTTACTTCATCAAGAAGAAAATTACCGATTGACTTATTGGTGTCAGCAAGTAGGTCATGGGAATAGCTCTTAAACATCTGGCGAGGCAAGCAATACAATTCATTTCAGGCTCGCCCTGGAAATTTCCATTGTCCCCTTGTATGACAAGATTGTGTAACGGTTTCTTGACTGAATCCATCCCATGGACTCAATCATTGTCTCAAATTCCTAATCGATGCATTGATCTCTGTCTGCCTCTTAGAGAGGGAAGTTTTATGTAAGCAATATGGTTTGCAGGAAAATGTGTGGACTGTTGGAGCTATTCTATACATATTACTTAGTGATATTCCACCTTTTTGGGCAGGTGAGATGCATATTTAAGGGATGCAACTGTATTTCGTTATCTCGAAGTAGCTTTTTATATCGAATATTGTATGTATGGATATATGCCAATTCATGTCTGATATTCTTTTTACTTTAATATTTTTCAGAAAAACAAGAGGGAGTTTTTTATGCTGTTCTACGGGGCCACTTTGTTTCGATTCAAAATCTCGGCATTCAATTTCTGAGAGTGCTAAGCATCTAATAAAAAAGATGCTTAATAAAAACCCAACTTAGTGCATCCATGCACATGCAATTCTATGTATGAGATTAATTTGCAAGTCTTCTCTATATTTGAGTTTGTTAGCAAATGTTACTTTAGTGGGGAACTCAGATACCTTCAAGATTAATTTTCAAAGAAATTAGAAATGAACTTCTGTGCAAGACTAGGGGACTTGTATTTGAAAAGGGTTTTGGTAGCTTTTCTATTTTTTGCAAAAATTTCACAAGTACATACAAATTTTATTTTCAATGTAAAATTTCCAAATATGGTTAAATACGCTAAGTTCGCAGTGCATTCCAGGTCACCCTTGGATATGTAAAGATGGCGTTACTCCAGATAAGGCTTTGGATCCAACCATGTTGTCCCGAATAAAACAATTCCTTGCAATGGATGAATTGAAGATGGCTCTAAGGTTAGTGGCTTATTTATCTTATCGACATGAGTGACTAGTTCCAGACAACAATGATAGATGAGAATTAGTAGTTTGACAAGTCTCTTCAGAGACATTCAATTTATTTATCAGTTATGACTTAATAGTTTTTCAGAAGGGAAGGATGATAAAATAGTTTTTACAGTTTCAGAAAGGTTCAGATTTTACTTTCTGAAGTGTTGCTCTTTATCAAATTAGGGCATGCCTACTTATGGTACTTTTATATGTCACTACCAAGCAAGTCACACTGGCGAGGGGTACTCATTCCTCAGCCAATCTAAACTTGACAAAAATAAATTTTATTTGTAAACAGTTAAAATTTCTGCTTTGGCAGCATTCTTCTAATTTGTGGCAGAACTGCAACGTTGGAACAGGGCATGGACATTTATTACAGCATAAATAAAGCAAGATTTTTGTCAGATTTTGCAGTTGCCTGGTGGACATGTTAGCAAAATGTAAATGCATATACAGCACAAGTGAATTCTCTTACAAAATCACTCAAATAAATGTAATGCAATGATTGTAGAAGCACACACAGAGGTTGCAGAAGTTGATTTTAAACCTATCAATTGCATTTGTCTCAATTTTTGGGAAGCCTTTTTCCATGAGAGTATACAACTTGTTTCAAGTGGGTAGCTTAAATCTTGCATTCTCTTCTCAACAAATCCATTTTGTGTATGTTTGCCAATCACTGCATTCCATGCGAGTACATTTCTTACAAAGATTTTACAAGATGTTTCATATGCACTATTTATGCTTATACATTTTCATAAACCATTTTGGTTTTTAAACCCCTATCTTATATTGTTACTGTTATGGTGAAATTTGGACTAAAAGAGAGTAAAAGCATATAAAATAATCACTCAATCCGAATAACAACATACACCTCCAATTAGAGCATAAATGGAAACACAAAACATAAACAATGCAAACTCAAGCAATGATCATTCCTTCCATTGTTTTGTGAGATTGCTCCAATGATTGCTAGATGTTTGCGATGATTGCATGTAGGTTGCTCAAATGGACAACATGTACCAGTTAGAATGAATCATTTTGCTTGTCATTGTCCTTTGGAGTCCAGGCTTGTTAAATAAATCTTTAACCATGAGGATGGATGGTGAGGATTTGTATGCAAGTGGTAGTTTAAGGCATTAAAGGATAGTTAGGGAGAATAAAGAAGCAGCTATCAGTTACGACACCTGTACTGACAATTTTCAGCACTTTGAAGGCATCTAAGAGGTTGAGGAGCAGATATAGGAACATGCAAAGGAGAAACGTGGTTGAAAAACTCAAGCCTTCCTTCCACCAATGCTTAGCTGGAGCTTTTCAAAGAGTCAAGTAAGGAAAGTAGTTTCCAATTGCCCCAAACAAGGTTGACTAAGCAAGTCAAGACAAGGAATGTATTGGTTTTCAATGACACGTGTGCTATATTCCCTATTATGGTTAGATAGGAAAAGTGAATGCCAAGTAAAGGAAGGAGGCAACATTGCATATGATAGAAAACTTCATTGTAACTGATTATATGATCAACTATCGAACTTTTGAAACTCAGTTTTTCTGAGAAATAATATCATTCTCAGACTTGTACTCAGTTTGTACCTTTTGAATCAATAAAAAGTCATATTTTTACCTTCTCAAGAGCTGTATATTGTGTGAGATGTTGGAAATAGTTGATATGATCTTGTGATAATTTTGTTTTATCCTAGATTTCTAGTCCCATTTCTATTACCTTTAGGCTTTATACATAAATATATGTGATTTGTAGGTCATAGTTTGTGTTTTCTATCAAGTTTCTTGTAAGATTCAGCTGTGAATGACATTTCCTTCTAAATATTATCATAAATTGCAGACCTTTATATGAAATATTTATGCAAAACATGTAAAACTGTGAGTTGTGTATGTTATAGCTGAACTTATTATCATATTGTGTACTCTTCAGATAAGTATAAGTCATAAAACATCTGGTGCATCACCTCTTTTATGCTTTAAAGTTTATTTTGTGTTATTTTCTGCCCTTTTCCTTCCAAACAATAATAGAGTAAGTTAGTTTTTAGGTGCTACACTAGGGGAACCAACCCTCCTTGGAGATTCACTCCAATATACAGTTCACCCACAACCTAGGAGTGTTTTCATGGTGTCAACTGAAGGGAGAGTTAACTTTAATTCTCAAGGGTGCAATTTAGTTTGAAAACAATTCTGGACATGCCCGCTGGAACCATTTGATGGTCCCAATATCATCCAATGAAGAATTTTGGTGTGTTCTTTAGTGCATTTTTCCATACAAAACAACATTCTTCAAACGCCATGGCGACTCCAAGTTCAAATCTACTAGTTTAAGTAGTCCACGTGTTGGTAGATGTTACACAAGCCCACTAAAAGATGTTTGGCTTGGTATGTCAAGAGGGTATGATTTTCAGACATCTATCCTCACAGTTGATGCAGAGCATCCAGGGTGTAGCACTTAGTCTTGTTGCATTCATCTAAGAGAGTCCTACATATTTTCATATCTAATGTATGCTAAGCATTGTACCGCCTGGTTGGTTGGTATCAAGACATTTTATCCTTGCTTTTACTTGCTGTAAAATACATCTATCTTCACAGTTAATGCAGAGCATCCAGGCTGTAATGCTTACTCTTAGTTACATTCATCTAGGAGAGTCCTCCTACATGTTTTCATATCTAATGTATGCTAAGCATTGTACTGCCTGGGTGGTCTGTATCAAGTCATTTTATCCTTGCTTGTACTTGCTGAAAATATCCAATCATTGTACATTACAAAGCAATTCCAGGTTATCATAATATCCTTGTTTGTTACATGACAAAGCAATTTCCAGGTACCTATATAAATCTATCGGCATATTCCTTGCACCTCCTCCTAGTGCAAGCGCTAGTCAAATAAGAATGCAAACAACAACATATACCATGTAGTGAAAAAATATGTAGTCTCTCCATGGACAACACAACAGTTAAAAAATAAAATAATGATTTTAAAATTGATTTTTTTTTCAATTGTTAAAAACAAAATACTCTTCTTTTAATTTTATAAAAATTTGCATTAATATCAACCCACTTTAGTGAGAGCTGAAAAATAGCGAAAACCAGTTGCCTGTCTACCTTAATTGTTTTTAATAGTAACTTGATTTGTTGAAAAGGTTTTAGAAAGTTTTAGGAAAATGCAATTGGTAGGTTTAAAGCTAAATTCCATTGCCTTCCTACTATCCTCCCTACCTGTGCAAAAATGGGAGATTTGGAATATAAAACAAACATCGACCAAAGCATAAAGGATACAGGGATTTTTCAGACATAGTTTCAACTACCTGTAGACATGTATGCAAAAATATGGAAGTGTAGGTAAGGTGCATGAACTGTTGGACAGAATGCCTCAAAAGAAATGTGATCTCATGAAATGCAATGATCGCAAGATGCTCACATAACAGTTTTTTAAAAACATATCACAGCCAAAATAGAAATGTTTTACAATAGCTACTACAAACACCTCTATCTATTACCAAATTTTAATTAAGTTTTTTATTTATTCAAGGGGTAAACGCTTTTGACCGGAGCTATGAACCGGAATACAACCATTCAACAATACCACCCCAACGGGGTTTGAACCTTGGTGGCAAGAACAACAATGCCACTGATAAACCATCACACCGTGCCAATACCGGCAAAAAAATCTAAGTGTCAAAAGGGCAAAAATACCTTTAATTAAGTTAATAGCTGTCAAACGGTGGCAAAAAAATAATCAAGAACATTTTACATGAAATGAGTGTTATTAAGAATAAGGTAATTGGGGAAGCAATATACATAATATTTGAATGCAACTCTACACACTCACTGTTTACTACTATCAAAGCCTTGACTGTAAATCATCACTATCATTGTGATCAGAGTGCTATACTGGAATATCTTGGTAGAATCTAACATTAAAGCTTTCATTTCTAAAAATAAGGATTAGTGATTACAAATCTGATTTTAAATTTGAATTCAATAGGTAACTACTTTAATGGTTATTAGAAATTTGAATTCAATAGGTAACTATCTTAATGGTTATTAAAAATTTGAATTTAAGCAAACTGGCTTTATACCTTTTATTAATAAAATAAAATGAGAAACAGCATAATTTTTGTGTTAAATACATGCTACACACAGAAAATAATAATAACAACAATTTTAGTATCCTTGAATATAGAAAATACAACCCAAAATCTTGAAAAAAAAAGGGAATTTCAATGGCACACCATAATATCATGGCCCCTATTCTCGAGGGTTGCATTTGCAGGGTGATATAATGTCTGTTACCCACAAGACATGCACCATGCACATATCCATTATATTGGACCAACTGGTGCTGAGAACTTGTTACCCAAGAAAGGAAACGAGTCAATGGAAATTAAACATTATAGACCTGGGCATTTTGCGGTGAGGAACCTTTAAACTCATAGAAGTCTTACACAGTGACACCAATTGGCTAGTTTGAATATGTTCCCTTTTAAAAATGATCTTGTCCCCATTTGGTGTTAGTTTTTAAGATCAGATTTAGTGCACAGAATTTAATTCAAAATCAGAAACAATAACACAACAGATATCCTGGGAAAACCCTCCTCTTGAGGGAGAAAAACCCAACAACAATATATCTGTTATATATTGAATCAATACAATAATGATCTCCTTACAAGAGGCCGATATGCAGGCCCAAATACAATCACCAATGAATGATGCAACACAGCAATACATGAAGACAATTCGCTCATGGAAAACTCAGCCTCTAATAATATCGAACTGCCTTGAGAAGAACTCGCACATGTGATGGAGAACGAACTAGGATGAAATCTGAATGATCAAACAATGAGACTTCTTCAAGTATATATACACCATGATGAGAGGAGACGTGACCTTTCAAAGACACAAGTCGTCCCAGCAAGAAGGATGTGTCCCTCCAAAGAAATCATGTCTATACAAGAGGTCAGCCTCTTTTAGAAATTTGTGTCTTCATTTAATTTGTACCATTCCATTAATTAAATATAATAATCAAACATTGTGCCTCTTCAATTAAATCGATATCATATAAATTAAATAGCCATAGGCTATAATTAAATTTATCTTAAGTAAGGAGATCGCTGGAAGAAGCAGCCCGACGCTGCTAATAACATCAACACTCCCTCTCAGCTAGGGATGATACTTCTAGCTGCACAAGACATATCACCTCATCGTGATGTCTACCACAATGGCTACAACCAAATGTGGATAAGAGAGATATCACCTCACCGTGATATCAGATATCACCTCAACATGATATCGACCATAATGGCTACAACCATGTATGGTATGTACAAGTGTTCATCACTTGCGTGATGTTGTCACCTCAACATGACTTTCACCATAGCTCTCCCAAAGGGTGAAACACAAGTACAAAAAAATCATCACAGACTCTCTCACGTGATGCTGTCATGGAGTCACACACATGACATCCACCATGGCTCTCCCAGAGGGTGGAATCAAGGATTTCACCTCGAACTTCTCTTACAGAGAAGAACTCATTAACAAGGGATTTCACCTCGAAATTCTCTCACAGAGAAGAACTCATTCAAGAGGATCACTGATATTGAGACTCCTTCTCAGTTAAGGCTATATTCTCCACCATACCAAGCTTATCTCGAAAGTACACAAACTTTATCCTAGAGAGAGGCTTGGTGAGAATGTCTGTCGTCTGCTCATCAATGCTAATATACCTCAACTATAGCTTTCCTCAATACCATATCTTTGATATAATGGTATTTGATCTCAACATGCTTGGTTCTGTCATGAAACATAGGATTGACAAAAAGCTTCACACAACTTTGGTTATCACAATGAATGATAGTAGGCTCCATTGATTGTCCAAACAATCCTACAAGGAGCTTACGAAGCCACACTGCTTCCCGAGCTGCCACACAAGCTGCAATATACTCTGCCTTTGCTATACTCAATGCTATAGATGACTGTTTCCTGCTGCACCTGCACCAGAAATCATAGCAGATCCCAAACTAAAGCAACATCCAGAGGTGCTCTTCCAATCAGTAACACTCCCTGCCCAATTAGAATCAAAATAACCATGCAGCTCCAAGTCCACATCTGAAGAATATCTCAACCCATATCCAACTGTGCCACGCAGGTATCTCAGGATATGTTTAGCTGCAACAAGATGTATCTGTCTCAGTTCACACATGAACTGACTAAGTGCACTCACAACATAACAAATATCTGGTCTAGTGTTAACTAGATACATCAAGGACCCAATCAACTGCTTGTACATCGTAGGATCCACCAAGTCTGAACTAGTTGCAACCTCTTTTAACTTATGTAGGTTTGTCTCCATAGGTGTAGACATGGATTTGCAATCCATCATACCAAACCTTTTAAGTATATCAATAGTATACTTCCCGTGACTTAGAATCATCTCATCTGACTTCTACCATACTTCTAAGCCAAGAAAGTAATGCATGAGACCAAGATCCATCTTCTTCAGGTTCAGTAGGCTCCCTCTGAATCTTCAAGTACTTGCATCAATCTTCTGACCTCTTCGTCCAAGATTGCCTGCAATGCTTACCTTAGAGAAATGTTTTCCCATGTATACCTCTGATACTTTAGGGAGTTCAGGATTGTCCTCATCGACCTCATCCCAGATCACTCTATTTCTTAATAGGTTTGCAGAGCTACCAATGTCAAATCCAGATGAATGTTTTGAGCAATTCTGATCTTAGCAGCTGAAGGGATCCTCTAAGAATTTAGCACCTAGCCTTGCAATACAGTAATCTTCACTTCTTCTCAGTGAGTTACAAAACTCCCTCTTGATTCCTGCTTCAAAGATTGCAAAGAAGACTTCTGGAAGTGAACTCCCTCGAGCCACCAACTCAGTCCCATGGCTGCAAGTTGTGACTTCACGCTTGATCATTTCTTTGGTTGGCATGACTTCCTCACAAGATGCCTCAAACTTTTAATCACTAAGCAATCTCTCATCACCTTCTTGCTCCTAGAACTGTCCTGAAAGCATTTTAGAGAGGGATTACTAATAGTTTATAACTATCTAAAGAAATATCAAGGCTAGAATCATACAAGGTTTACTATCTCAGGTTATAGCATGAACACATAAGAATTTATGAACAATATTAAAACATAAATAAATAAATCAACCTAAAAGAGAAATATATCAAAAGATCAGAATGAAGGGATAAAGAAACTTATCTTTATTGAATTCAGATATAACTCTTTCTTCCATCTTTTACTCCTCTCGAGAGTGCTAAACTCAGCACAACAAAAGACAATCTGCACAACTACAGATTTCTTGAATGCATTATGCAGTTAGCATGTAGAACCAACTCTCTCCAAGAGTTCAACGCTCTATCACAACTCAAGCATTAGAGAATAATATCGACTTGACCAACTAATCACCATCAAAATTGCAATTCTCCTTTTATTTCAGAGTCACACACAGAAATCTTCACAACTAGCATGAATTGACTTGCAACAAATGAAATCTTCAAAGGATCTTATGCTAGTGAACACAATTTCAAGAGAAACCTACTATCTCTCTTTACTAATTACAAGATCCAAATAAAAGATATAACTTAACAAACAAAGAATACTTATCTCTTTAAATATTTTGATGGATGCAACTACTGGACACAGTAAAATATGTTGCTCTTGCACTCAGATCAGCACACAACCTTCACGGCTTGAACACAGGCCCATGACTTAGAAGAGAAATTCCCTAGAATCCTTCTGAGGAGAGATCTCATTCACATCCGCAAATGAAGCATGTTGATTAGGCCTGGTTGGGCACTCCTTTGCATAGTGCCCAAACTTGTCGCAACGAAAACATTGGACTTTGGAGAGGTCCCACTTCTTCTTGAATGTGGGAGCACCATCTGACCCTTTATCTCTATTCCTCTTGAAGTATCCTTTCTTTCCTCTTTTCCCTTTCTTCTCCGAGGATTGAGCGGAAAGAATATGAATGTCTTCATTTGTAGAGCTTCGACCAATACCTCTCGCAGCCAACCTAGACTCTTCTTGAATACAATCTTCCCTCAAACGATCAAACTTGGGAAATTTCGATCTTGCACTAATTCCTTAAATGTAAGACTCCCAAGATGAAGGAAGCCCATTAAGAGCCAACATGGTCAAATCCTTGACATCAACAATATGACCAATGGTAGAGAGTTGATCTCTCAATTCAGAAATCTTCATGAAGTAAGTGATGACAGATTCTCCTTCCGCCATCTTCACATGATGGAGTTGTTGCTTCAGTGCAAGTGCCCGGCTTGTGTTGTTGATTTCGTACATCTCCAAATTTTTAAACATCTCTCTTGCCGTCTTCAACTTGGAGATGATAGGAACAATATGATCCTTCACGGAATCAACTAACATCTTCTTCGCCTTAGTATCTTTCTTCCTCCACTGCAACTTCTCTTCTTCCTCCTCTGGTTCAGGAACTTTGGTCTCCACAAACTCGGCCAAGTCATTCTCTTCCAAGGTGAGCATGATTCTGAACCTCCATGATGTGTAGTTGGATGCTCCCTCAAGCCTATCCTCAATTTTAAGACCATTCACCATCTTGACTAAAATAGAGATAGACAAAGATATGAAAAGAGAATAGAGAGTATCGCTGCAATAACAAATCTGATCACGATCTTCTTCAAACCCGCTCTGATACCATGTTAGTTTTTAAGATCAGATTTAATGCATAGAATTTAATTCAAAATCAGACACAATAACACAGCATATACCCTGGGAAAACCCTCCTCGTGAGGGAGAAAAACCCAACAACAATATATCTCTTATATATTGAATCAATACAATAATGATCTCCTTACAAGAAGCCGATATGCAGGCCCAAATACAAGCACCAATGAATGATGCAACACAGCAATACAAGAAGACAATTCGCTGATGGAAAACTCAGCCTCTAATAATATTGAACTGCCTTGAGAAGAACTCGCACACGTGATGGAGAACGAACTAGGATGAAATCTGAATGATCAAACAATGAGACTTCTTCAAGTATACATATACCATGATGAGAGGAGACGTGACCTTTCAAAGACACAAGTCAGCCCAGCCAGAAGGATGTGTCCCTCCAAAGAAATCGTGTCTATACAAGAGGTCGGCCTCTTTTAGAAATTTGTGTCTCTTCATTTAATTCGTACCATTCCATTAATTAAATATAATAATCAAACATTGTGCCTCTTCAATTAAATCGATATCATATAAATTAAATAGCCATAGGCTATAATTTAATTTATCTCAAGTAAGGAGATCGCTGGAAGAAGCAGCCCGACACTGCTAATAACATCAACATTTGGGAATCAAAATATCAAACATTTTTGGAATGCCATTGCCAAACATCTTTCTCAAATCAACCATGATTTCAGCCATACTCTTCTCTTCAGGCTGCTGTTCTATTCTATGCACTTCCTCGTCTTGTACAGTTACCATAAGAGGGTTACCTTCAGGGTATTCGTTTTCTAGGTGCTGTCACAACAATCAACTATGTCATGCAAATAATCCGAATAAAGAAAAAGTTAAGATTTTGAGAAACTGAGTATTACCTAAAAGTGATTTAATAAACAACAAAAAGAAGAAGAAATCTCTCCTGCACACAGTCAAATCCAAGTAAAGCATACTGAAAGTGATTTTAATCATTCAACACCATCTTCCTGTCATCCTTTCCTGCTAAACTCCAAGGATAATCTTTCAAGAATCCATGGGTGAGACTTGAGATTCCTCAATAAATTGAAAGAGACACGACTATGTAGTAGAAGCAAATTCATCAATTACTATAATAGAACATGTTTTTCGTTTTCATGCAAAATGTAATAGGCACACATGCAGCCATTACAAAGTTGAAATGCCAGCGAAGACCACTCTTTCACTACTGTTTAGTAAAAACCATTTTGACTTTCATGCATTCAACTGTCACATGCACATCAAATTTCATGTGAGGAGTTTTTGTTTACACAAGTTTGTGCTTTCATTGTAGAGCCTCTCGGCTAATAAACTCCAGGGATAATCTTTCTTTGTATGGGGGCATTGGGAGTATTACCCCATCGCCTTGTGAGCTTCTGTTTAAATGTGGCAATGCTCTGCAGGAATCCATGGGTGAGACCTGAGATTCCTCAATAAATTGAAAGAGGCACAACTATGTAGCAGAAGGAAATTGCTCAGTTACTATAATAGAACATGTTTTTCGTTTTCATGCAAAATGTAATAGGCATCACATGCAGCCATTACAAAGTTGAAACACCAACGAAGACCACTCTTTCACTACCGTTTAGTAAAACCAATTTCAACTTTCATGCATTCAACTGTCACTTGCACGACAAATTTCAAGTGAGGAGTTTTTGTTTACACCAGATTTGTGCTTTCATTGTAGAGCCTCTCGGCTAATAAACTCCAGGGATAATCTTTCTCTGTATGGGGGCATTGGGAGTATTACCCCATTGCCTTGTGAGCTTCTGTTTAAATGTGGCAATGCTCTACAGGAATCCATGGGTGAGACCTAAGATTCCTCAATAAATTGAAAGAGACACAACTATGTAGCAGAAGCAAATTCATTAGTTACTATAATAGAACATGTTTTTGGTTTTCATGCAAAATGTAATAGGCATCACATGCAACCATTACAAAGTTGAAATGCCAGCGAAGACCACTCTTTCACTACCGTTTAGTAAAAACAATTTTGACTTTCATGCATTCAATTGTCACTTGCACATCAAATTTCATGTGAGGAGTTTTTGTTTACGCCAGGTTTGTGCTTTCATTGTAGAGCTTCTCGGCTAAATATCTTTGCAGTAAATGCAATAAATGCTTTTAGTTGTGGGCAGTCAGTCGGTTGCATTCATGACACTCTGCACCGCCAAACTCGTCTATAAGTTGATTACACAACCATAACACTTGTAGAAGATCACAGGACAACACTTCATAGAAGAATAAAAATGAGCTAAAGAGCAACAAATAGTAAGTGTGTGTTCCTATTTTACAGTCATTTATATTTTACCACTCGTATGCTATATAAAAAAATCATTTTATTTATTTATTTTATTGAATGGTTTCAGTGCTTTGTTTGAATTTATCTATTTTATTCCTTATCTAATGTGCTCCAAATTGCTAAACCACTAAAACATGCGGCACATTACTTATAGAAAATTTAACCCAGTTACACAGTGAAGCGGTTAAAATTAAATCGTGCTCCAAATGGCAACTCAAGGGAAATTATCCTATACATATTGGTAGAGCCTGCTTATATTGCATTGTAGAATTTTCATGATTCCTACAGTCATAGACACGTGATTAATTTGGGCAAGTAGTTTGTTATGAGGCGGACATAACATGCGCTGAAAGACTTGCCAATCCAGTGGAGACCACTTGATTTTAGACTCTTGACCAATCGTACCCTCTTCAGCTCTAAAAGCTACAATGTAAATGAATGCAAAAAAAAGCAATGTGCACACTAAGACACTCAAATTTGAGATAATTTAGCATAAAAATCACATGTATGCACTGGAAAAATGCAGTCAAAACCACCAGGTGCAGGAACTAAAGGGAATATGAAAATAGAGGCAAAGTATAATGCTAATATGCACTGGGATTAGGAGTCAATTTAAATCTTCTTTGGACCAAAAAAATGGGACATTGAGATGTTTTATTGTGGTGAGCCTTGGTGACAGTTTGTAGGATTGAGCATACCTTATTAAAATTAGAATTGATTCCAACCCATTCTAATTTAGTGAGCCTTTAAGCACGTTGATTAGAATATAGGCCTAGACCTAGATGCACCCCATTGTACTGGCATACATCCAAAAGTATCTTACCTTGATTGACTGCCACCACCTCTGCATTGCAAGGATATTTACCATCCCTGTACTCAAATCTCACATAACATCCAACTAGCAATTGTGCCTGCAATCATGATTTAGAGGAAACAAAATTTCAATTTTATTTTATTACCTTAAAAAGCTCAACAGCTGATGCTTTAATCTATTCACAATAAACAATAAGTGGCTCTAAAAATATCGGGCCTTCAATTTACTAGATTTGTGAGTTCCAAGAGTTCTTGCAGCCTCTTAAACAAAAATATTAATTTTGAGTTGCAAACAATTTTAATGCCCCACACCTGTCTCCCTACAACTGCTGCTTCAATCTATTCAGAATGAACAAAAATTATAACGCTGGATATCTGTAGCCATGGAGACAAAGCAGTGCATGGCGATGAGAAAAATAAAAACCAGCGTGAACCATACTCCTGAGCAAAGCGTGGAAGACATGCATCTATCTCCCTGTGGGTCCAGTTAATTATATATTTGATTAAGTGGAGTTGGTTCACGTCTTCCACACATGCATCCTTTGTGCCAAATTGTTTATTATAAACTGGCAACCTAATGAATATTTGAATAAGTGATGAAATTTAGGTGTTTTATCATAGGTTCTGAGCACAGCTGCTATAATCTCTGCTATGCAAGTTCTGAAACATGATTTTTCTTTTGGTGATCCTATTTCTATTTTCTGGTTTGTTAAAACTTTGGAAATAAATTGTAAATAGGATGGTATTAGTTAAAACCATTTGTTTACAAAATATTAAAAATGTTGCGAGAACTTTTACTTGCTCGTAAATGAAATTGTAATCCTTGAAAAATGTATTAAATATTTCCAGATGGAGCAAGATTGTGACTTGAACGTCCGCTCTTCAAAAGGCATTGTTCTATTCCAAATTTTAGGTTTAACTGTATCATAATAGAGATTTACTGCCACAGCCCCAAAAGTTTAGCGCTAACTCTTTTATAGGATATGGTGGATTTGATTTGATTAATTTATTTTAAAATGACTAGGCACATCTATTTTTTAAGATGAAAGTTAAAACTGAATTCCATCCGGTTAAACTCCTTTAAATGTTTCAGATTAGTCGAGATTTATCAGCTGATAGGCTATATTATGGATGGAGTTTCAGCCGTAAACCTGTCTGATGCCAGAAAAACTTGAAGGCACAGCCAAGTAACTTGTTCAAAATTCTGCAAGAGTCACTGGAAGAGAATGAAATCAGCTTAAGTGATTTTGCAGGTTGTCAGGGTTGGAGAAATAGTGCTAAATTGAGTCAGTTACTTGAAGATGGAAGGCACAAAAGAAAGAAACTTTTGATTGGAGTCACATCAGGTAATTTTGAGAAGCATTTAGCAAGCAGGTTTCTAGGCAATGTGATTTTGGTATACTCCTTTAAGTTTTTCTGTATCTTGAAGAACTTTGAGCTGCTTTGTTCTTTCGTTCTACTTAAGTTTTAACTTTTATGCCACTTTATAGGAGATGCATCAGGCACTTTCATTGTTATATACTTTCTCCAGTCCTATTGACTATTCTTGGGCACTACTGGAAATTGTTTAAATAAAATAAAATAAAGCGTTGTCTGATTACAAGCTTCAAGCTTTTGTGAAAGGAAATAGTAAAGTCTTTGGTCTTTTTAAATAAATTGGCTTGAGTGACAGTCACTAGCTGATCTGCTAGCACAATAAATATTTCTGCCTGCTAAATTTTTCTTATGTGAAGTTGTCGTTTGTTGCTTTAACAAGTCAAATTCATTGAAAATATTATAAGTTTTGATATCATTTAAATCTATTACACTGTTTATATGCACTGTGAAGATTTTTACAGTCAGAAGAACAATAAATATAAGAAATAAAACAAGGTTACCCAAGTTTCCGGGACGGGACGGCGGTGACGAGTCCCCAAGTTTCCGATTTTTGAGGCCAAAATTAGGGACGGCAGGGGACGGCTATATAAAAATATAGGGAAAATTTAAAAAATATAGGGAAATTTTAAATATTCAATAGATAACATGAATAAGGCATGCATAATACACATTATAGAACATTAACATATAACATTTGTGTTCAACATTATGCCAATACTCAATAGAGTCAATAGTCAATACGCATTCAAAATTAACATACAGTTACACGAATCATGAAACAACCTCCAAGTTATAATTTATAAACTTATATCAAAATGCCCAAAGGCTACATTGCTGCCATATAGTTTTAAAGTTTTAGTTTGCTATGAAAATCAAAATACAATATGTATGTCAATAATGAATACAAATTTACAAAATAAACAAAGAGCACTGCTGCCCCTAATCATCTCTCATAACTGCATCAAAATCAGAGTCATCCTCTGAGTCACTGCCACCGTAATGCTCCTCCTCAGCCAATGGGACCCCAACCAAGCCCTCAGCTGTCTCCTCCTCATCTATCTGAGCCGCGTCCTCGGGATCAATATCCCACCGTAGAGCTGGAGTCTGTCGATACTCTGGAGTCTGTCGATCCTGAAGCCGAAGAGCACTATGAACGGCCACTAGCTTCTCCGCTCGTCTAGAGGTAAGTCTATTCCTCTTGACAGAGTGGATAAAGCTATACGTGGACCAATTCCTCTCTGCAGCAGAGGAACTAGCAACCTGTGCAAGAAGGCGAGTGGCAAGTATCTTCAACTGCGGTGTATCTCTCCCATGATAGGTCCACCATCCAATAGGGTTCCCTTGAGCTAATATAGCTCTATCCAACCTCGCCTGTGGTTTGCTCAAGTTTGGGCCATTAAGATTAGCAAAGTCTAGAAATTGTGACCGAAGTATTGAAGCTTGCTCGGCTGGATAAATCTTTTCAATGGCCCGTGTGAACCCATCTAAAACCTCAACATCATCACATGGAGGCACCCTACCATCCCTTGGTGCATACCATTTTGGATTTAGAGCAAAGGCAGCCATATGAAGCGGGGTGTTCATTGTATTCCACCTCCGCGTCACAATGGGCCTAATGTGTTGCTCATATAAATCCAAAGTGGGGTCCTTTGCCAAAATAACTTGCCTGATCTTCCCAAGCATAGTGTCAAATGTCTCATATATCTCTCCAAGACTAGGAGAGTCTGTATCAGCATATCTAATGACATCTACAATGGGCGAGATAAAGGAGCAAATATATCTGCAAAATGCAAACAAAAAGTTCAAAATAATTAGTTGACAAGTTATTTGACATGTTAGAAACTTCAAAAGTTGGAACATTGGACAATAAAATTAAAATATTAAAATCAGAAATTTAATATGAAAATCAGCCATCTAATATGTCTTACCTCACATTGGCCCACCAATCATCATCGAGGATCTTTTGTTTGATGCTCTTTCCTTGAGTAGAACTTGCATTAGGCCATCTAGTCCACTCAGCATTGACCATCATCAATTGTAGAGGCTCATGCACCTCAACCATCCTCTCCAATAGGATGAAGTATGTGGCATATCTACATTCATTAATTCAATGATTCATTAAAAAATAAAAATTTAAAACAAAATCAGATTATGAATACAAATTGAAAGTGAAACAAAATGAAGTAAATGGCATACCTTGTATCAACAGGTTTGAGAAACTCCTTTGAAAATGTCCTGAAAAGAGCAAGTGAGGTGTGGTGGTTGCAAATGAACATCTGAATTTCTCTAGCTTCTGCCACCGTTTTCTTCACCCAATCCATCTTCCCTATGTCTTTCAATGCATTGTTCAATGCATGAACACAACATGGGGTCCAAAATATGTGCCTGTAAGTACCCTCCACCATCAACCCAGCCGATTTGCACACACGTGCTGAATCGGTGATCACCTGCACCACATTTGCAGCCCCAACCTCCTCTATGGCATCTCTCAAAATGGAAAATTGGAAGTCAGCATCCTTACGTCTCCCTGAACAATCTACGGCTCTAAGAAAATAAGAACCAGCAGGGCATGTGACTATGACATTGATGAGTGGCCGACGTCTACAATCAGTCCACCCATCCATCACTATAGAGCACCCCGTCCTCATCCATGTTTGCCTCATCTCCTCCATTAACACATTAACTTTGGAGTACTCTTTGTCTAGGAGGGTGGTGCGTAGCTTATGATCTCCAGGGGGTACAAATGAAGGACCAACAACGACTAAGTCTTTCACCATTTGTTTGAAATAAGAGGAACGGGCCACATGAAATGGAATGGCATGGGCAAAAAAGAATTTGGCAATGGAGGATTCAGAGGTTTCTCGTGCTTGGTTTTGAAACATGGACTCAACTAAGGCTGCCTTATCACTACCAATCACCTTCCTCTTTCCTCTTAAGATAACACTACTACCAACCGTGGAAGGACTAGGAGTAGGAGTAGGCATAGATGATTGTGAACTTGGGAAAGAAGGAGACCCAGTTTGAACCCCACCATCACACTCCATTTGAATTGTTTGGCACTCTATAAATAGTGCATCTGTCAATGCAGGACACGTTCTAACTCCATGGCCCACCTCACCCAAAAAATGAGACCTAACTCTAGTGTAGCTGCCCCTAAACTCCTTTTCACAAACATGGCACAACCAAACCCTACTCCCCCCTGAATTTTTTTGTCTTTCACCCATGGCTGTCACAAATTGAAGGAATGGTTTTTTTTTGTCTATTGGGTGTTTTGCATAGTCCTTCATAGTTTTGGTATTGGTTGATGAATGATGGTGTTGGGTAGGGGTTATTTGCTCTCTAGTTTGCCTTCTAACTTGCATTTCAACTTCACTATCACTCCCACCCTCACTGTTGCTCATGTTTTTTGTTTTTAGAATGCAAGTGTTGACTGAAAATGAAAAAAATAAAAAAAATCAGACTATGTATACTTCATATTTTGCAAAAAAATGAAAAAATAAGAATAGTGAAAGAAAATGCATACCTTTTTGATGGATTTGCACTCCCAACAACACTCTTTCAACCTCCTCTCCTCCTTCAAACAGCTGCTCCTTCTCCTTCAATGGCTGCAATTTTTTTTCTTCTCAAACCCTTGGCTCCCTACACAAACAAAATGAAAATAATGAACTTTTAGAGGCCTTCTTTCATTCATAAGAGAGTGAAACATAGTAGGGCCCACACATGCCACATAGGCAGGGCGTTATTTTTAAATTTTTTGCCTTTTTTTTTGTGTTTAGCGCTTTAAAACGCGGGACGGCCGGCCGCCCCCGGGACATCGAGGGACGGCCAGCCTGCCCCCCTGGTCCCCGGGACGCCAGCCGCCCCTCTTTGGGGATAAGCCGCCCCCATCCCTGGGACGTTTTCAGTTTTGGCCTGGGGGGGCCCCTTGTCGCCCCTAGTACTGGACGCCCCCGAACCGGGGGATTTTTGGGGAGGGGAGCGTCCCGGTAACCCTGAAATAAAAAGAAGAATCGTCAGAGCTTGTCATTGAGGTCAAACAAAGAGAGCTGATCTCGAGGGGATTCGAATCAACTTGACTTTACAGGTCTGTTCAATTTTGTTTTATGGTTTGTTGGGTTTTTTTTATTTTTGATTTGGGATTGTTTTTTTTTTTGGGCAGATCAGCTCAATGGAGGGCTTACATGTTGTTGATCTCAAATAGTCTGGAATTGCAGTTTATGTTGTTTTTTTGTTTATGTGGTGTTCTTTTTACGGTTTACCTACACAAAGAATAGGTTTTAGATCTGGTTTTGCCTCATTATAAAGGAAAACAGTCTCTGGGGTTGTGACGAATTGGGCACTGGTCTCCATGAACCACGACACGCAATTGTGCATGGATCCCAACGTCATGGAGTCCAAGGTGGTGGTTAGCTCCTGCGGCGATGATGGCCCATTTGGGGCCATTGGTGTCAAGAGACTCAAGAGCGTCATGATGATTGACAATGTGCACGGGATGAAGTGCCTCAATATGAATGCTGTTGAGGATGCCATCGTCCACCTCACTAGGGAGGTTGTGCCAGGCATTATTTCATAAGGGAATTTATTATAAAAATCAAACCGACAAGTTATTTCTCAAGGAGTCCTTTAAAAGTTCACACTAATCAAAAGATCTATTGTTTTGGCAGTTGTGCAATATATATCCACTCTATTGACAAAAGCTTAAGGAACTTGATCCTCTTTGTAGATGAGTACTTGTATTAGCTGTATTGGCAAAATTTCAGGAACTTTTTCAAATTATCAAAGTATTGATGGTTAGTTTCGGGTTATTTATTGCTTATATATTAGTTTATTCGATGTGCAATTAAGGCTAAAACCCTTTATCACAAAGTCTGCTTCAATATTTGGTCAGAATTTCTCAGACTACCAATATTCCAACGGTTCGATTTGTAATAAGCTAATTTTTCATTCTTCGGGTGTGCAATTGGGGCCAGTTGCTTTGGATTATCTAAAATCCTATATTACAAAGTCTGCGGCAATTAGTATTTCGTTTCCCTTCATTTGTCTAAGTTTATTTCATTCTGTACATACATATGGTTTTCTATCGACGTAATCCTTGAACCTCTGTTAGCTGATATTGCTTGCAACTATAAATGAAGTTGTCTGGAGCTATGAGAAACATCCCATAATGATCTTTGATTAAATCATATAAAATCTACTCAAAACGGTGGCATATCTGATCTGATTTGATTTACAAATATCTATACCCATCAATGTGAAATCAATGGCATATCTGATCTAATTCAATTCTACAAATATCTATTTATCAAATCAAATACTTTATTTTATCACCGCACAGGGTCATTGTGTTACAGTGTTTTATTTCTTGAACACTTTGATTTTTTTGTTGGCTTCAATATCTTTGCCTTTGACAGAATCATTTACATCATCCACCTTGTCCTTCATGGTCTAGGATTTTCTAGCTCGTCCGACTTTTTCAAGGGTCATGTTGCTAGAAGAGTGAAAAAATTGTCTGGCCAGGGCGACTCTGTAATCTCTCTGTTTTAAAGTTTTAATTTTTTTCCCTTCTCTCAGTGGCAACATCTCTCAATCTTTGGGTGCCATCTTTCAAACTTTTCAATTTTTTTAATTTTTAGCCTGTTTGGGCAGCTTTCAAGGTTTCTGTTGGAAAGCACTTGTTTCTCTTTTTTGTTATTTTATATTTACAATATATAGCGGTGCTTCCATGACAAGAAAAGGTCCAGCCACAGAGTTGTCTCAATCAGAATGTCTCACGCTGCATTTTTTAAATTCATTGGATTATTTTCTAAAGTGGACTGTGAAACAATTGTATAATAAAATTTTCTTGTAAGAATTAAATATGATAGCATTTACGAGGTAAAATATTTGATATTGTTTTGGATTCATAGCAGCTGTATAACTTTTATATGGCATCAGATCTGGTTTGATTTGCTTTTAATATTTTTCATGCAGCTGGAAAATGCACTCTACTGTAGATCACCGCCCATGCTAAGTATAACTACAAGAGTATTGAACAGAAAAATATAAAACAATTCCACAACAATCTGAATATGGGTAAATTTATGAGTATCAATGATCAACATGAATTTAAGAGGATCTTCAATAATCAGAGGGCTGGTGGACTCTTACTCGATACAAGTCCCCAAAAAGAAATGAAATGCTTATATTCAGCTGGTTGTGGTATTGATCTGCAACCATTTACTCCAAATATTTAGTATGATAAATGTAAAACTAGAGATTGAGTATCGAGAAAACAACTACTTATATCTTGGGATTCTGAAAGCAAATATTTTAATTGATTCTCTTTTGGACGTTTGAACCAAGCTCCCTTTTAACACATTTTTTTGCTTCACCTTTGGCTGAGGCAGAAAGTTTTTGAATGAGATTGTCCCAAGCAGTAGAAAGATAATCTTTTCGTCCCTCCTCAACGACCTCTATCTTTATTATGTTTTCTTTTGAATTCAGTTGAAGGCAAGAGATAGACACCATTTGCCTATGAAAAGATATAGTGCCCCCACAGACTTGAAAATAAATAGTCACTGCGGTTGAATTTTGGAGGAAATCAAATCTGAACCCAAATAAGTTTTAGTTGCTGTTTAATGATAAATTAGTTATCATTTAATGATAAAAACTTTAAAAGCCTTCAAAATTTCAATTATCACATAAAAGTCAGATAAATATTGATTTGACAATTGGAAAGCCAGATAAATATTGATTTGACAATTCTATTTCTATTTGCAGTGTTTTTATCAATTTGATGGAAGCAGGGCTTAAATTTGATGGTTGTATGGCCGTATTTAGTCATTTTAGCTGTAAAATACAATTAAAATTTTAGGAAGACTGTATCACTTGAAAGGCAAAATTTTAGTTTAACTGTCAAAATTTCTATGTAATTATTCCTATATATGTTTTTTCAATCTACATATATTTTTCTTAAAATAGATAACCTTTAATATTTGAAAGGCAACTTCAAATAAATGACCGTCACAAAAAAATGTTGACCATCAAATTTAAGCCCTTCTGATGGAAATTTTCTTTTTTCATTTTAATTGCTTTATGTTTTAAATTTGTATACAAATATTTCATAATTAGATAACACTTGATTTATTCAAGGAAAAAACAAAATGGAGGCATTCTATTTCTATTTGGAGTGTTTTTATCAATTTGATGGAAACATTCTTTTTTCATTTCCATCATTTTATGTTTTAAATTTGTAATGCAAATATTTCATAATCAGATAACAGTTGATTTCTTTAAGGAAAAAAACTAGATCGAGACATTCTATTTCCATTTGTAGTGTTTTTATCAATTTGATGGAAACATTCTTTTTTCATTTCCATTGCTTTATGTTTTAAATTTGTATGGAAATATTTCTTTTTTAAGGAAGAAAAATTAGATGGAGACATTCTATTTTTATCAATTTGATGGAAACATTCCTTCTTCATTTTCATCGCTTTATGTTTTAAATTTGTATGCAAATATTTCATAATAGATGACACTTGATTTCTTTAGGGAAAAAAATTAGATTTGTGTACTGAACATATGCAATAAATTTTATAGATAAATAGAGCATACATATTGACAGCATATTCAACAAAGTTTATAGATAAATAGGGCATACATAATGGCAAAAATATGATGCTGATCCAACAGAGAAGAAGACCAAAACAAATAAAAAAACTGCAAGAAATAGAAGTGAGACTATCCAAAACATGATCACACTAAGAGTTGTTGGAAGGAGAGTTGTCATCGTCTGAGCTAAGTTCTTCATCACAAACAAGATTGATGATTTTGAGCACCATTGAATTTCTTTCAGGAACAAGAGGGGGTGCTTGAAAAGAATGCGTAGAGCTTTAAACAGTGATTTGATATTTTGAAGCAAATTTTGATCCATTTGACCTCCATGTGAATTGACAGTACTTTTGTATGCTATTGGACAGTATTTTTTAGGGTTACCGTCATGGCATTATAATTTGATCTCTATTAAATTTTCAATGAGGATTTTTGAGAAAAATCCGCCCACCAGGGATTGGCCATCAAGAGGAACATAATCAAATAGTGCTTGTTGCAATTTATCATCATTGACAATGTGTTCATGAATATGCTTTTTGCAAACCAGACACAGAAGAGAATGACATTGCAATATGTCCATTATGTTACATTCAAAATCCATGACAAGATAATCACCAACAGTAACATATATCGATTCTTCCACAATCTCATAATTAAATTTGAGTACCTTTTTGAGCTTCTCGACAACATACAGACCTGGTTATGTGGGTATCCATTTGGGGAAGTGGACAAGAATTTTGAATTTGACCATCCTTGTTGGAGATTGCCCAGATTGGATCTAGCAAAAAAATCTTAGAAATGAGGGATAGGTGGCACACATGAAGAGTACTCATGAAATCCTGCACAATCCAAAACAAATGTGTTAGCATTAAAAACCTTTGGAGTAGGAATTGTCAACAGTTGAAACTGTGTTGAGGTGTGTCATTTCTAGTAGAGCATCCCTTATGATGGACACAGATGTGAAGGATTAGTTGGCAACAAATTTGTTGAGTTTGCAATTGTACTAAATTTTTGAATTGCCCTTTGAATCTCTTCCCGATTAACCATGACAAATATTGTTCATTACAATCCAGAACACATCAAACGTTCCCAATGGAACTAAAGATAATTAGGCATTCACTTGAGGGATAATTCATTTATATCCTAATAATTTAGTTTGTAGTAATTGATATTTTTGTCGATTGCCTAGTTTGCTAAAACATTTGCAAGTCAGTTGGCTTCTTTATAGCAATGAGATAATTTGTTTAATGTGATGAATAGAGTTTTATTGTGTTTCCTTTTCATGCATTCGTCTAATTCATGCAAAAAGTGTTGTCCCATCCATGGTTCATTGTAAAATCAAGTTTATTTCTTAAAATAAGAAACATGTGGTGATAACTAATGATAATACATATAAATTTTTAATAAGTAGTTGACAAGGACAAAACATTCATCTCTCCAAAAAACTAATTAGGCCTATAATGTCTCCACTATCTATATTCCTCTTGTTTATCATTGTGAATCTAGATGTTACCAATGGGGATGATGACTCCTCTAAGATTGATTTGGATTTTGAACTAATAAAATGAATAATCAAAATTATTATAATGTGAAAAATATACTTTATGAAACCCTAGATGACCTAGGGGATGACATGTGGTAAACTAATTTCTTAGAATGTCCTCAAGTATAATTTATCTAAATAGGTTAAGAATTCAAGGGAAATTATTTATGACCAAATTATTGCTCAACTAATAATGAATCATGAACATTAATGGACCCAAGCAATAGATGAATAGGTGAATCATGATGATTTATGTTTTGAATTGGATCTATCATACTTGTGTGTGGGATCTTGGAAATAGGAATAATTTTTTACCTGAAGAAGATATAGGTGACTACATCTAAATGAATAAAATTCAAGAGTGGTATAAATTTCTTGACTAGGTATTAGAGGTATATTCTTGTGTATCTTGTATAATAGTTTCTAATAATGGTGGAACATCTAAAGCTTCTGAAGGTAGTGAGATTGATTTTTTCATAATTAGCAAGATTGAATCCTCATGAATTTTAAATTTAATGATACACAAGATAGTATTTAGGTTTTCAAGAGGCTGTTTATGATTTTGTTTCATAAAGTTCACTATTGACTAATGACTTTTTGATTGTGTGCATGCAAATGATCAACATGAAATTTATGGTGAAATACTAGCTTTTGGAGGATGCGAGTTCTAGGAATGACACACATCTCTATGTGACATCCACAAAAATAATGAAGTTAATTTATCTTCGGTTGTGCTTTATCTTAAGGTAATTTAAAGGTTAAAACATGTGATAAAGAATGGTGACTATGATTTTCCTCAACTTTAATTTTACATGATAAACATCCCAAACATAATGAATACTATTTAAAATTCAATTCTTTGAGTTCAAGGATGTTCCCACCCACCTATGCACCCGAATAATTCAGTTGGTCCTACTAAATGGTTTGAAACAATAAAGTTGGAGGAATCAGTTGAGTGTTCTTTGCAGGTTTGAATGAGGGTTTCCCAAGTGTGTATCTCTTGTGTACGTTATTACTCTATTGAGATTGTTTTAATCTATTTTAGTTGCATTATTTCTCTACTCAAATTAAGTATAAACTAATCATATTTTATTTGAAGAAATGTATATATACACATATATTTATAATAAATGAGTGCATGTGTAGGTTAAAATACATATTATGTATTTCAACGTACAATTTTCTTCACCAAAATTCTATTAAACAACATTTATTTTATTAATATATGAATCCTAACATTTGAGATGGAGAAAAATAAAAATAAACTAAGAATGTCTAAAATTTGAAAGATTGTAAAAAATTATTATAGGTGTTAATGATATTTTAATTTGTAAATTAATTTACATATTGAATTCTTATACAAATGAGTTTTTTATAGATGAAAATTCAATTAATTTACAATTCAAATTGGCATAAGCACTTGCAAGAAATGGGTGTACTCTCTAATTGAAAATATAATTTTCTTCATTAATATTCAACTACACAATATTTTATTTGCCTATGTATGAGCCCTAACATTTGAGAAAGATAAAAATACAAATAAACTAAGAAGGTTTAACAGCTAAAAGACATATTAGAAATTTATTACAAGTGCCAATGATAGTTTAATTTGCATATTAAATTCTTGAATTATTTAAAAATGAGTTGTTTGTAGCAAGGAATGCAATTACTTCATAATTTAAATTGTTACTAAAACTTGCAAGAAAAGCGTGCACTCTCTAGTTGAAATACACATTATGTATTTCAACTTGTAATTTTCTTCATCAACATTCAATTACACAATATTTATTTTGCTAATATATATATATCCTTACATTTGAGAAGGAGAAAAATATAAATTTACTATGAAGGGATAAAATTTGAAAGACGTCTTAAAAATTTATTACAAGTTTTAGTGATAGTTTTATTTGGAAATTAATTTGCACATTGAATTTTTAAATAGTTGTTTTTTCATATAGATCTAAACAAAAATGGGATTAAAGGGCTTGAACACTATGTAATAAAATAGCTAAGAAGACAAATATAATAATTCTCATGAGGTGTGAGATAAAGTTCCACAAAACTTAAAACAACATAAATAGCCTTAAACTAGGACCAATAAAAAAAGAGGTACAATAGGGAAATAACCCAAAAACACAAATATAACATAACAAATAGACAAAACTAGGGGTCTACTAGTCTCTAAAGACTACTAGCTTCTTGCCATTTTTTGTTGAGAAATTTTAGTTTCTCCATGAAGGAAACTCCTAAGAAGCCTTTCTCTTATCATAAAATTTCTCCTTTTGTTCATTGGCATCCAACTCAATGATCCTTGTCTTGATTCTCTTGGTTGGACCTTCTTGAACATCAAATTTTCATTTTTGCAATTCATGTTGGTGTAATTAAATATTTAATTACACTTTATTAAGTAAATACTTATGCCTTAATTAGGTTTCCCTTTTAGGGTTTTGACCTTTCTATATAAAATCAAGTTATCTCATGTAATTCATTCATTCACAAATATTATTTGCATCATTATTATGCAAATTTCTCTTGCATGTCTTATTTTCTCCTTGTAGAAGGCTAATCATAGGTTTTGCAGATGATCTTGGTTTTATAGAGTTTATTGGAAACTCTAATATGGTATCAGAGCACCAAATCTGCAAGCCCCTTCTCAGATATGAGAGAAATTCAACCATGAGAATGTTTGGGCGTCTTTGAAGAGATCAAGCCTTGAGCTTTTCTTTGGTGCATCCTGGAGAAAAATCAACCTCACCATCATGATCAAGAGGCTAAAGAAGAAAATTTTGACATAAAATTTGACCACTTTTGGTGACAGAGGTTCTACAGGAAAATTTCTTTTGCCCAAAGGCCTTGGTAGGAACCCTATACGACGTTTGTACGACACTTTAAAAAAAAATAAAAAAATATATACAGGTATAGAAGAGAGGATATATATATATATATATATATATATATATATATATATATATATATATATATATATATATATATTGCACTAAACATGTTTAAAAATACCATGCCACCCCCTGTGGTGTTCACCACCTCCAAACATTGCCCATTCCTAAGCCCCCACAACCTTGGCTAAATCGTAAATCAGATAAATTGAGTGTATGACTGCTTTTTTGGTAAACTTTACATCGCCTAAAGGTGGTTCCCAGCCCCATCTTGTGGTGTGTGGGTATTTTTTCCGCTTTTTCTTCTAATTTATTTTATATGCCTCCTGAATTTTAGATCAAGCTGGTTGTAATCTGTATTGCTAACTTTTGGATTGAATATCAAATTCTTTCTGGTTCATAACATTGGAAAGATGATTGTGTCCTCTACATAGATCTTAGAAATATTTTTTGTGAATATTTACTAGAAAAATTCTTTTGATTGGGGAAATATTGAACCAACTTGGCGGAGGAAGATATGAACATTAACTGCATGCAATCTCCTTTGCATACTCTTTATGTTTGCATTCTCAGCTGATTTTAAGCATGTGTTTCATGTTCTTCCTTTATTTTTACATGCTTTATTTTTTCCCCGCTTTTGATTTTTGATATTTAAAATTGTCAGTGTTAATCAAACACTACATGATAAAGTTCCAAAATCAAGGGAAATTTTAGGACCTATTGTAATAATGAACTTCAATAAAGTTCTATTATGGGGGGATTGCATGCATAAGATTCTAGTCTTTTTTCAACATGATATCATAATAATTGGATTAGATTGTAGTTGCATTACATGCACTGTGATCCCATTTTCATCTTGGTGACAACTCACATGATTTGTATCTAGATTATGTAGTTTCTCTTTGCCACATCTTGCTCACGACTTGACACATTTTGGTTCATATCTTAGATTGAGAGCCTATGGTTAATGATCCTAAATCTTGCATCTAATTCACATCGGTTCACATCTCAGTTTGAGGGCCATTCATTATGACTAATGTTTCTAAATCTTCATGGTACTTGCTCCTATGGATTAGTTTTAGTCACAGTTTGGCATAGACATCGAGATATACATAGTTTCCAAATTCTTTCATCATTTCTCTCCTATGAGGAGACCATATATTTGTACATGGGTACCTCATCAGGCCTTGTATCTAAGACCCATCCATGCATCCATCCTTGCATTATTTTCATATTTATTATTCTCCCCAAGTTGCACTTAAGGGGGGGTGTTGGTTTAATTAAAAATTTAATTACACTTTATTAAGTTTACCTAGGTCCTAATTAGGTTTTCCTTTTAGGGTTTTTGACCTTGCTCTATAAAAGAAAATTATCTCATGTAATTTATTCATTCCCAAATATTATTTGCATCATTATTATGCAAATTGCTCAAGTGCATGTCTTATTTTCTCATTGTAGAAGGATAACAATAGGTTTTGGAGGTGATCCTGGTTTTATTGAGTTTATTGGACACTCTAATAGTTTAGAATGGAGAACATCAATTCTAGTGGAAAATTTTTTAATAGTTTCTATATTGAAATCCATCACCTCATTAATATTATTCTTATATATTCCCAATTCTTCCTTAAATATTAGATATTCTCTATTACAAATTCTCCCACTTACTAAACTTTTTTGTAAAAAATTCCACCCCTTTCCAAAATTTGAAGTCTGCCTCTTCACTCTTCCAAACTTTGTTGTGTTTATAAACTTTCATTTCCAAGTTTTTGGTTTCCATTTTCATTATATGTTTCTACAAAAGCATCCATTTCATTACATTGTTGTACCATTTTAGATTTTCTTGTAGTTTACCTATTTTCTAGTTTAGAATGGTATAGTCTTGGCCTTTCTCAATTAAAAGTTCCTCTTTTTGATTGGGGAATTTGGGATCAATCATGGTAGAGGGATTTGGGTCCACGACAAGGGATATTAAATTTTGAATGGTCCCCATGAGAGGTAATGGTAGTAATTTGTCACTTTAGTAGTGGGGCTTAGGGTGACTCGACCCTTCTTGGGTTTAAATTTATAATTTAAAGTGTCACTAATAATTTTGTAGAGCAACAAATGCAATTAATTTTCAATTTAAACTATAAAAAATACTTGCAAGAAATGTAATGAAAATAATTATTCCTAACATTATATAAATAAATTTTAATTATTTATTTTATTAATTTAATTAATATCCCCATTTCCTTTATAATCGAACCTTAATTAAACAAATCTAATATTTATTTAACTATGTTCACCTTTCATATCCATATCCTCCAAAAATTAAATAACTATAAACTTTTTAGTTGATTCCTCATTTTTCCACCTCAAGCTATTAGTTAAATAAAACTAATTAATTAACTAATAAGTCCACTTACACATTCCTTAGCATGTTTAATCCATGGAAAAACTTTCTACTTCCCCAAAAATATTCTCTTCAAATCCTATCTATTCATTTCTCCAATAAAATTCCCACCCTTCACATGTCTCCTAAAAAGTACCTTTTTGAGCCTCACCCTTTATCTCTTTCCAATCCAAATATATTTAATCCTTTCCCTCTTCAAGTGTTTCAATCACAAGGTGCCACTTAAGAAGCTTTTTATTCTCCCAGTCCTCTCAATCATTCTCAACCATTGATATCATAGATTAATCTAAAACTTTGATAAATCATCCATCCAATCTATAAACAGAGCATCTTGGAAGCCATTTTCATAGGAGCTTGAATTATAAAGTCATAATGTTGTTTTGAAGAGAAACCACATATCATATTTCAAGCACAAATCTAATAGATAAACACCACATAGATTCTTGTGTGTGCAACAAGGAGTTATGGATGAGAGAACACTTATAAACTCTTTTACCTTTTTTGTTCAATTCTTTAGCTTAATTAGTGGTGTAATTAGCTAAGGATATAATTCAATTTTATTATTTGAATCTTTTCTTTGTTCTGCATCTTTAGTTTCCACATTTGGTGTGTTTAGTGGGACCTTTACCCTTGTCTAATCTTGGTATTGTAGGTTGGAGATTCATTATTTTGGTATTTTTATATTTAGGGCTTAATTTATTCTGGAGAGTCATTTGTTTCACATAAGTCTTTCAAAAAGGAGATTTTTGATTCGTTGGAAAGATCACTTAGAGATATTTTATAAAATTGGTTACATAAAATATTTCTATTTATATCTGTGACCAATGATTTTTTATAGGCTAACTACACTTGATCCATGGGGATTTGAAGCGTATTTAAGCCATTAAACATCAGTCCAATAAGACCATTCAATGCAAACTAAACTAAGAATCCATTAAAACAAACACATTAAAATATGAAAGCTTCAAAAACACCTATTCTAATCCATTGAAACTTATCCTATTGGGGGACTGGTGTCACATTGATGTGGAATGGCAACCCTTTCCCAATCCCATGGATAGATGAGCTTGTTTTGATCGATTCTATTGAAGAGAATCGATGAAACCAATGAGAGATGTGTATGAAAACATGATTTAAAAGATAAATTAACATGATGAGATCTATTTTAACATGATCTATGCTAAGATGATTGATATGGGTGTATGCAAAGCTATTCTAAATGGAGTTTAAACTCAAAAGATTTAAAACCCTAATTACCAAACATGCTAAATGGATGCACCTATATTACCATGGAATCCATTAATGAAAGCTATTAACCTAAAATGCCTTTTAAAACATGAAATGTGAGTGCAACATGAGAGTGATTTTAATAGCATAAGTCTACTATTAAAAGATGGATCCATTTGTCTCCAAATAGTGACCTATATATAGGATGACCAATGAGAAATGAAGGGATAAGTTTGAAAAAGTTAATCAATGGTCAAAATGGAAGGAAAATGGAGGCATGGATCATAGAGTCCCATCAACGGTTGAGGATGGAAGATGACTTTTAATCAAGGGCTTATATTCATCCAAACAAACACACTTTCCAAACTTGCACATGAAGTTTGTTACAAAAAGGAATATTCCATCTTTCAAATGAGTGAAGAAAGAGAATATTCTCATGGGTGAGGGAAATTAGATATTTAGTTAATTAAAGCCAAATTTAATTGTGCAAAGGAGAAGGAATATTCCATTTGAATACTCCTTTTTGGAGGAATTTGCAAAGGAGGAATATTCAAGATTAAGGAATATTCCCTTGCAAGTGGGAGGGTTAGATTTAATTAGTAATTTGATAATTAAATAAAGTTTCAATTATGCAAATTAGGGGAATTATATGATATTCATTAAATAAATTATTTAATAAAAAAAGGTAAAGTGATATGACATTTAATTAAATAACTTAGGGTTATTTAATTAAATAAGAGAACCTAGGGATTAAATTAGATAATTTGATTTATCCAATCTGATAGGATGAAAGATTAGTGCAAGAGGGGGTGAATTAACCTAATTAGGTCAATTAGGTTAATAGATGAAAATAATACAATTAACTAAATAGCTAGGCTAATTAAATCAATTAAGCAAAAAGAGGATGGGTTTTAGGATGAAACGATGTTAGTATATCAGATTTGAGTGCATGATATCATTCAAGACATTTTTTAAGTGACTACATTTTTCCCCTCTTTGAAGCGAGGTACCTGTTATGTTGGTTCAAAGACTGATGCCTTTCAGAATAAAACTGTTGCTCAAATCAAAAAATTAAAAAAAATCTATTTTTTGGATGCCCCACTATTGCCTCAACGAAAGGAATAAGCTAATTCCCTACCCCCTCGAGAGATCAAGTGAAAATTTTTAATTTTGGGTTGATCTCTTGATAAAGATTCAGGATTAGTTCAACGCAAAGAAGACTAGAAAGTGTAGATGTTTGATGTAGACAGATTTGATGATGTATAGACAATCATCAGCCATAGGTACCCTCATGTATATTTTGATATATCACACATATTCGACACTTGGATAGAATTGTTAGTAAAGATATAAGAATAAGAAGAATAAGATGAATGGATTGACCATTGATTTTGAGTTTGATTCAGATGTCCAACAAGCCTATGATCATTCAAGACTTTATTAGATATGGTGATGATAGATGATGATAATTTTGCTCATATATTGGGATTAGGATTTTTTCGTCATTCCTTATGTTTGATTAACACATAGACATGATGCATCATGGTATTGAAAACTAGGACGATGTTGTATCTGGTGTAATGGACTTTGACTTTGCAAATAGATAGGATAGTTCTTGTTCACACCTTGACATATGAAAACCTCGTCAGAATGTAGTTTATGAAGGTTAGAATATATTAGACCAAAGCATACACAATAGTCAACAATCTACTCCAAACAACCTCCCTACACACAACTAAGCAAGTATGCACCAAGATTATTTTACAAGAATATCCACATGCATAACAAACGAAAGATAATGATTGATGCCCCATTCCTTTCTATCTAAATCATTTAGAAATCATTGATAGGTCCTTGGAATAGGTCAATAAGATAAATCATAAGAAAAAATCAAAGACAAACAGTCAATGTTATCTATATCTCTTTCCAGTTTAACGTAGCTAAGGCAATTTCTAATGTTGATGTCCATTGTAGGAAGGATGCATCCTAGGACATGTTTATCATATGTTTAGATTAGGATGAGGTGTGTGATAAGCCATTGATACAAACTCCACTGACCCAATTACCTATGATCTAGACTTTAGATTTTGACACTTAGGTTTTCACTTTACGACTTGCAATACTTGTTTTCTACTTGTTTTACTAAAGTGTGAAGGTGATGATTTGATTTATTACAGATAAAGGTTTATTGCAGGTGAAAGTGAAATGGGATGGATGGTTTTTGGTATTTTCTAGAATATTTCAATGTTTTTGGTGTTTTTGAAAATGTTTTGAGGTTGTTTTTGGTCTTTTTGACAATTTATGTGGATGTTTTTGTTTTTTTGATTATTTGAGATTTTTAGGGTTTTCCAAGTTTTGTGAATGCTTTTGGGTTTTCTGTTAAGATTTCAAATGTTTTTGGATTTTTGAGATATTTGGATGTTTTAAGGCTTTTCTAATATTTGGATGTTTAGGGATTTTCAAAATTTTCTAACCAAGAACCTAACCTAAAAGACTATCCTAGGGGCCTCAGAGGCTTATCAAAGATGAGCCTTGCCTACATTATACACGCAGAGACCACGTAGTTTGACTGACTTGATTTATTGGCAATGAGGAATGAACAGTTGATGGAATGTTAGTTTATTATGACAAACTCCTAAAGGACTAACCTAGGGTGTCTCAAGGGCACATCAAAAATGGCCTTGCCTA
>VDFB02112136.1:0-17318 GCA_007258455.2 Sequoia sempervirens | reverse complement strand
AATTTAGCCAAATTTTGGAGGTCCCAATAGAATGGTAAGCCAGTTGGAATCTGGGTGCACACACAACAAATGGCATGATGACCTACATTTGCACTATTTTGCATATATAGAACATAATTTTATTACTTGAATTGTTTTGATCATTGAAAATGAATGGCTTGTAGATTGAATTATCTACCTAAACTTTGTGTTTTGAAGGAAAAAAAAGTACATATTTTAAAGAATGAGTAAAAGGATAAGAGTTTTCATTATGTGAAATTAAGTAAAAAGAAATCCCTTTTAGTGCACATATACATGGATGCTCGAGAAGAAATTAAATTTCCTAATTTAATTAAATAATGTATTTATAAAATCCTTCAACAAACAATCTACACATGAATATATATATATATATATACAAAATAGAAGAAGAATGAATATGGTAAATGTGAAAGAAATCATATAAATACATATACACACACACACACACACACATATATATATATATATGTATATATATATATTACATATATACATATATATATATATATATACATATTCATATTCATATTCTTATGGAATTGAATTTGATACCGAATGATATCTCAAATTAGACTATTTGAAATCAAATAAAGATCATGAAGGCATCCCATGTAGGATGTGGTCTACCACAAGTTTCGCAATATTCAAACAAAGTAGTAGTCAGTGGCATCAAATTAATTCCAACACCCAGTAACATGCAAAAATATATTATTGTTTCCATTTCTAAATTTCATAACCCTAGCAAAAAAAGCACAATGAAGGAAAAAAGTAGAGAAAGAACTCAAGACAAGGGAAAAATTTGAGGGAAACTTCTCAAACTCTCAAAATTGGAGGTAAAGTGAACTCTCTTTAGCAATAGATTTGATTTTATTGTCATTATTGAAACATGCTAGATGTATTGCTCCATTTTGTTGAATATTTTCACACCATAGTAAAAATGTGAACTTGTCTATTTTTTAATCGACCTTGAGTTGTATGCATGAGTATTTTCAACCACCTTGTGGGGGAGGGGCATCGCATGGCCAATGGCCTACTTAGTATGAATACCATTAAAGTTTAGAGCCTTATGGACTAAATGCATAGCTAGGTTGAGGCTTAATATCCTTAAATAGCTTGGCTATCATTTTATTTTGACTATGTTATTTAGCATAGATTAACCTTGAAAAGGATCAACTAATGATCCTATGGGAGGTGCATAATTCCCAATGATTCATTTTATAATTGTTGATACTCATTATTGGATGGGTTGATAATGTTAAAGGGCTTAAACAAATTCCATTAGAACATTTCATAGATATGTAATTGTTGTTTTGAGAAGTTGGCATTGCTCGATAGGAATGATGGAGTGATTTTAAGTTTGAGAATCACCAAGACCTTGTTTGGGTCGATCTAAATGATCAACAGGCTGCTTCCTATATATATATATTGTAGACTCAAGTCTACATGTTAAATATAATTGTATGCATGGTTTAAAACTAGGAAACCCATATGGTAATTTTCAAATATAAGTCTTGTTGCTAAGAAAGAAAGGCACCCAACCTATAAGAATGGTTGATTCCAAAGCAACCTATGATTGTTTTGCTTGTAGCCTAAATAGGAATGAGTTCTACTTAGAACCTTTAACTTCTACGCATGTATCTTGACTAAAATACTTGCTCAAAATTTACAAAAACAGGCATGTTGAACTTAGATTCTTTTCATTTATAAAAGTTGCACATGGAATTTCAATAATGAATGTGTTCAAAGATCTTAATATTGGGCATTTTGTTTTCATGTGTGAAACTGGTCTACTTGATTTGTTAGTGAAATATTTAGGCTTGTTTGGGAAATGACAAATAAGAAGTTGTAGATGATATTTGTTACTAGAAAAATGACACTGTTCATTTTCCATTCATTGTGAAAAAATCCATTCTATTTCAAGTAGTCAACATGTTAAATTCAAATGCTATCATTTAGTATCTAAACAACTTGAAATAATAATCAATAATTGCAAATAGTGAATGTTCTATTGCAAAATGACACTTTTTTTCATTAAATGTAACTATTTATTCTTGTAGTAACAAAAAAAGTAGCCTTTTCCTTGCTTGGCTTAATAATTTACATTTAAACTAGACTAATAATGTCTTGGAGTGGTGTTGTAATGTGTTGTACACATTTACACTATTCTAGTACCTTTATTTAACTAAAACATGCTTTAATTGGTTCTTTGCAAAGGTATTGTAAAGTTTTCTAACACACTTTCACACTTTTCTAAGACTTATTTGTTTAATTAAGCCTAATGGACCCCTTTCTAAATAAAAATGTATATAATGTGTACCTCATTTAAGTGTTGTAAAGTTTTTTAAAGTACTTTCACAATTATCTAGGTGGTCTTAATTAATTATGTTGAATTGGAGTTATTAACCCCCTTTTTAGGCCTTAATTTTGACACCTCCTAAAGATCTATCCTGACAATCATAAATTAAATAAAAAATTATTTCATTGGGAAAAATTTGTTCTTGGTAAGTTGAGCCAATACCCATTCGACCTTGATGGTGAATGGGTCCTCCCTTAATAGGCCCCCCTTTCATAGTTGATCTAGAATGGGTTTTAAACATTCTTTCAATCCCTTGAAGCTTGGTCCCAAGAACTTAGCTAGGACCCATTCACCCAGGTGGTGAATGGGTCCTCCCTTAATGAGACCTCCCTTTTTGAATTCATTCTAGTGGGAATTTAATATGTTTCTTCCTAGATCTAGTGTCCACCTTAATTCTTTGAATTTTAGGGCTAATCTCCAATTTAGTATAAATAGGGTTAATTCACATAGGTTCATCTAATAGTTTCAAGATATCATCATAATACTTCACAAGAGAATTATAGAGCACTTCAAAGGAATTTTCAAGGAATTTCAAGGTAGATTTCAAGAGTTCATTGCAACAATTTAAGATCAATTCATCATGTCAATGGTTTTATGCATTCATCCATGTGGTTGAGCTAAGATATTTAATGTTGCATTGAAGATCCATTTGCAAGAATCATCCTACATCCAAGGTTGACATTCTTCATGGCCACTACATGTTAGTATGAAGATTTGATACACAAGACATCATCCAAGGTGATATCCACATTTCTCATGTTTCATCTTTCATTTCATTCATTTCATCATTTGGTTTGAATTCCTAAAAGGGGTTTAACTGAGGCAAACCACCATTCACTAAAAAATAGCAAGTTTTTCTTCTCTTGAGTGTGTGATTGTAGATTTACAAGTTGAAGATCAAGTTGAGCAAGATTCAAAGAAAAATTCTCAAAGTTGCAAAGTTAGAAAAGTTTTCATTCAAAGTGCATGATCATAGAAAGAGCTCTACAAAATTGCATACAAACTTCCAAAAGCTAATAATAGGTAATTTATGAGTGATAAATCAAGGAACAGGATCTTGAAATTAGTTTTTTGAAACACTAAAAGGACCCATTTTCCACTAAAGGCGAAGGAGACCTCCATAGCTAAAAAATAACAACTTTTTGGCTAGGTACATAGCTTTTTATGCTTTGAAACCCCCCCCATAGTTGGTATAATAGTTAGGGTCAGTTTCTAATTATTATTGGCATCTTTTAGCTCTCATAATAGAATATTTTAATAAGGAAAAGATCTAGTGGTTTATCATCTTGCTCATTCATAGTGGTAAACCCTACTTTTTCTATTAAACATTTTGGTGAACCTGACATATTTAGCATTGTAATTTTTTGATTTTTGGAGTCTCTCATTGCATATTAAGTTAAAATTTTGCATTTATTACATTTATATTTGCATAAAATTAAGATCTCATCTAGGTTTTCTTCTTTTTCATTAAAATATTGCATATCATATAGGTTTTAAATTTGCATTCTTTTGCACTTCTTAAATTTGAAAATTACAAAAACAAATCAATCATTTTGCATCTCATTTAGATCTCATTCAATGGCATTTCAACCTAGGTCTTCATTTTCATCTTTTCAATGCATTTTTGCATTGCATTTCTAGAAAATCTAAAGCTTAAGCTCACTATCTCAGACCTAGATCTAAAATAAATTACAAAAACCTTGCAAATCATCCAAAAATAGTTTAAAAATACCTAACTAGGACCCATTCACCATTACTAATGAATGATCCCCTGATTAGGTCAAACCTAAACCTTCTGGCATCTGAAAAGACATTAAAAATCACCCAAAAATCCAAAGAAACATCTCAAAAAGACCTATCCAAGACCCATTTTCCCTTACTAGTGAATGAGTCCCTAGTAGGTCCTAATCTGCAATTTTGGGAAGTTGAAATATCATTTTTATGCTTCTATTTGTTGCAATTACTTTCTTTTTTATTTTCTCAATTTGTTGTTTCATCAAATTTATTGAATCTAGATTAAGTTTTCTTCATTAAATACATTGTCGAAATTCAAAATGACATTTACAACATCTCATTTTAAATCTATTGCATAGTGTAATAAGAAAATTACCTTTTTCTAAGTCTGAAATTTTGAAAATGTTTACATTTTTGGAACTTTGTATAATATGGATCAAATCACTTTTCACTTTTACATACACAATGTTTTCATTCATAAATATTTTCATAAGTTTGATAAAAGTTCTTTTTATTTTTTCTTACACCTTATTTACATTTTTTAAGTCTTGCATACTTTGGATAAAAGTAATTTTCATCTTTGGATATACATTGTTTATATTTATGAAGTATTGCATAGGATGGTTAGAAGTAGTTTCCATTTTTGTTCAAACAATGATAGTATCCTACCTTTCTAAGCATGCTAAGAAAAATCCATCCCTCACACCTATAACACTTTATTGAAAGAGAATACAATGGTGGATAATAATGACAATCAAATTTGGTCTTCCCCTAATATCTATCCTATTTGTGACAAAGATATTTTGGTGATAGAAGATCAAACCAGTAAGAGTTATGAGATTCCTATTTGTCTCTCTTTCCTTACCTCTCCTACTAGGGAAAACATGATTGAACAAGAGAATGCTACCATTGATGATTCCCCTACTTGTGATGAAGTTAATTTAGAAAAAATGGACATTGAATGTCATGAACATCTAGTTTGTAGCTCTCATAAAGACTCTCCTCTTAGGTAGGATACCATGGTGCAAGAAAATGAGAAAATTGACACATTCTTTGGTGCATCTTAGTATCTTGTTTCTCCCTTTGTTCTTTGATCTTCCAATTGTTCCCTATCCAAAATATTAGTACTACAAAGAAATGATACATTGTTTCTACCCCAATACGTCCATCTTTCTTCAACTCTTTGTAAATCTCCAAGACCAATTCATCCATGATCTTCTCTTCATCCAATCTTGACACCAAATCAATATTTTCTCCCTTTGAAAATAGGTTCTTTACCTATTTTTCTCCTTCACCTCCATGCTTTGGAATGACTGCACTATCTTCATCCTTGAATTCTTAATTTGCATCTTCAAACTATTCTTCTTCTTTCTCTTTCATCTTCATTTGTCTTCTTCTCTTTTTGACTATCTTCTTAATGGGCCATGCAACTCTTTTCTCAATATTCAACTACCAAGTTTTCATCTCCTTAATCACTTGTTCCAACTTCATCATAGACTTCTAGAGTTCTTTAACCAACCTTCACATCTCTTGCTTCAATGCTACTATCTCACTGTCAAATTTCTCTTGCCTCTTTCTCCTTTTCCTTTCTTCCTCTTCTTGCAAATTTATTCTTAACACTTCCATCCTATTCTCTATTCTCAAGCAAGTCTCTCCTTGTTTCTAGTCAAATTTTCTCTGCCTTCCTTGGGTAGCAACTAGGGTATCTTCTCAATCTGTACACAACCACAACACAAACAAAAAACCACAAACTTTCTCTAGCCCAAATCATTTTTTGAGCACTGATACCAAATTGATGTAGTGCAAAGGAAGAAAACTCACTCTCTCAATCTCATTTTTCAAAACTCAAAACCTTCCTTGTTTGTCTATTCATCTCAAGTTCACATTTCCTTTTATTGAACACTTGACTCAAATCATCAAAATTGAAATCAAGGCCCAAACATCTAATTCAAAACTTAAAATAACCTCTACATGGTTGAAACAACATGAGTGAATAGGTCATACATCCAATGAAATCAAACTTGTTATTTTGGTTGCACACCCTTTAGAATCTGACCCCTAATGCTTATAGATCTCATAAATGGACTGTCAAAGTTTACTCCCAAACTATAAACTAAAACCCTAAATAGATCATACATTTGAATACCTATTTTCCTTGTTTAAAACATATTACAAGATGAATATTAATTCCTTTGGGCCATATGTCCTAAAACTTGTCTCAGTCTGTGCTAGGCCTAATTAGACCTTGGTGCAAATAGGGCTTATTGAATCTACTAACTCCAAACATAAATTCACTGATCCAATGCTTCAAGAATTTGTTATTTGACTTGCACAACTCATAAATATATTAGATATCCATTTCTATAAGAATTTATATAAACCCTAATAATATCACCTTCTAAACTTTATTATTTATGCTTGTACATAGTTTTGCAATTAATAAACTTCACTTTTTCACATATCAGCCTTGGCCTCTTGGTTTAAACCCTTAAGAATATGGAAAAAAATACAACATGAAAAAAATTCACCAAAGATTTAGAGTTTCCCATGGATAAAATGGGAGAAACACAATTTTCATTATCTTTGTTTACCCTAATAGGGGGTTTTAATTGTTTTAAAAAGAATTGCAACATCTCTCTCAAATTCTCACCAATCTACATGAAACAAAAAGAAAATGGAAGGAGATTGAAATGAATAATACTTACAACCAATTACACATCATTTCCTACCCATACTATGCCATACACAACCCATAAACATTGAATTTTTTAGAGAATATACATAAAATGACGTCTTTATTCATTCAAAATAAGATATACAATCGCCCACACCATACAACATGCATACACGGCCTTTTTAAAGGAATTCCAACATGAATTTCTAGTTTCTAACTAATTTTCAACTACCTCCAAGTGACTTGACATTTCATTTTCTATACATTTGTATTTTTGTTGCAATTTTGCAAGTTTTGCAACTTTGCAACATTTACATCTTTTTATGACAACTTTTATATTCATTGTAAGTTTGAAATAAAAGACTAAACCTTGACCTACTAATAACCTAGTCACATGAAAATGACCTCTAGAACCTTGTTACAAGGTTGAGACACCAAAATTGCATCAAATTTCAAAATTTCTTCAAGGAAGCATGATGTTTTCAAGATACTCTTGCATCAACTGTGTAATGAAGTATGTCTATAACAAAAATTTCTACCCCCTAAAAGTTGATCCCAGACCCAAAAGTTGCTTGATGGCTAAAAGAGAAGGAAAAAATCCTTTGGAGGCATTGGAATCCTATAGACCGCAAGAAGTCACAAAAGAAGAAGAAGAACATGAGAAGCAAATTAAGGAATTCACTAAGCTATTGGAAGACAATTTGTGTTCCTTAGATTTCACATCTACATTCAAGGGAGAATACAAGATCATAAAAAAAAACTATGTAAAGGGAAAACAAAAATTGGTAATGTTGACACAAAATTCAATGCAAAATTTGAAAGAATCCACCTAAACCACCTTAGAAGAAAAAAATTACATAACAAACGTTGATGAACTTGATTATGAGAAACCACCAAATCCTAAATAAATGAAAAATATTTATGGAAAAAGGTTATGAACTCATGAAACAACTTGGTTATAATGGAAAAGGGTGTGGTCCTAAAGAACAAGGTATTTATGTCCCTAGAGAACCTAACATGCAAGAAACAACTCGTGGTCTTGGTTATTGTCCTTCGATAGAAATGAAAGCGTCAAACAAGCCTTCACTTAATATCAAAAATCTTACAAAATATTCTCTAAAACCAACTTTAACATTAGTGCATCCTAAACTGATAGACATTAATGCTCCTGATTATTATCCTTTGAAAGACTCACTTAACATCAATGTCATCATGCAAAACACTAACGATTGGAGTCCGTTAGAGTTTACACCCTCCTTTTAGGGATAGTACATAATCTCACAATCTAAGGAGTCTTGTGTAAGTATGATATCTAATACTAGGCAAGAGATACCTTTGTTGCACAATAATGAAACATCTTCTACTATTGATCAAGAGAGTATCTTGTCGAGACTCCTCCAAGATCATTTTATATCCCTCCCTCCAAGAACACGAATGAAATTTTACTACAAGAAAAATTCATTTTATGCATATCATAGAGTTCATGGCCATTCTACTAACGAATGCAAAGCTTTGAGTAGTAAAATCCAACATCTTAAGGAGTTTGGTTCTCTTTCTTATGTGGGGAAACCTAATTCCTTTAATTGATATTGATTTTCACTCTAGCATTCCTCTCATCATTCATTTAGGCTCATCCTTGTCCTACACTAAGTTGGGGTAAGGGGTTAGGTATCCTTTTCCTTGTATGCCACTTGTCTCTTTTGGCTAGTTTAACACCTTTCATGTATATAAAAGAGCAAGCTTGGGATGTGGACAACATGCCTTAAGTTTGCTCGCATGTGACATACTGAGTTTTTGGGACAACCCCTCCCCTTTTCATGGCGTAGCTTATTGGAAACATATGACTTGGAATAGGGATTTCCAAATAATCTCTCATCTATTCTTCTACTTTAAAGACATTTCTTATAGCAATGGTGTAGCAACTACTTTAAAGTGGGGGCATACATCAATGACATATTTTGGAAAAATTTCATGCCATGATTTTCCTTTTTCTTGTGATGTGTCATCTTCTTCGTGGTGTCATTGGATTTGATTTCATCCAAGATTGTACGATATTTTTTCATGGCATGATGTGAATGAGGCATCCCATGGGTAGTATGATGAGAAGCTAATACACTAAAATGACTTTCTCATGATATGATGGGAAGTCAATGCACTAGCATGAATTTCTCACTAAACAACTACATTGGGAAAACTCACCTAGTGGACAGGCTGAGGTTCAACTACCCCAGAGTGAGCATACATATTTTTGGACAACTCACCTAGTGGACAGACTAAGGTTCCACTACGCAAGAGTGAGCAACATATATTATGGACAAGCATGAACCACCTCACATCGTCTTGAATCGGTTCTGCTTCATCCTTTTTTTGTTTATTTTTATTGGCCTTTGATAGAGTATTATCATGCATATTTTTGTTGTTGCATACTTAAGTTTCATGAATTTCTACTTTAGAGTGAGTTTGATATGGAGTCATCATCTCACTAAAGTAGGGGAAAAATGTAGTAATGGAAAAAGTAGCCTTTTCCTTGCTTGGCTTGATAATTGACATTAAAACTAGACTAATGGTGTCTTGGAGTGGTGTTCTAATGTGTTGTACACATTCAAACTATTATAGGACCTTTATTTAACTAAAGCATGCTTTAATTGGTCCTTTACAAAGGTATTGTAAAGTGTTGTAACACAATTTCACACTTTTCTATGACTTATTTGTTTAATTAAGCCTAATGGGCACCTTTCTAAATAAAAAATTATATAATGTGTACCATTTTTAAGTGTTATAAACTATTTTAAATTACCTCCACATTTATCTAGGTGGTCTTAATTAATTATGGTTAATTGGAGTTATTAACCCCCTTTTTAGGCCTTCATTTTGACACCTCCCAAAGATCTATCCTGACAATCATAAATTAAATAAAAAATTATTTCGTTGGGAAAATTTTGGTCTTGGTCAATTGAGCCAGGACCCATTCACGCTTAATGGTGAATGGGTCCTCCCCTAATAGGCCCCTCCTTTCTCAGTTGATCTAGAATGGGTTTTTGGCCTTCTTTCAGTCCCTTGAAGCTTGGTCTTGGAAACTTAGCCAAGACACATTCACCCAAGGTGCAAAATGAGTCCTCCCTTAATGAGACACCCCTTTTTAAATTTCATTTTGACAAGAATTTCATTGTTTCTTCCCAGATCTAGTGTCGGCCTTAATTCTTTTAATTTTGAGGTTAATTCACATAGTTTCATCTAATATTTGTAGAGAGCATCTGAATATTTCACAAGACAATTATAGAGCACTTCAAAGGAATTTTCAAGTCATTTCAACATATATTTCTAGATTTCATTACAGTAATTGAAGAGAAATTCATCATTTCAAGGGTTTTATGTATTCATGCATGTGGTTGAGCTAAGATAGTTAATGTTGCATTAAGGATCCATTTATAAGCATCATCCTATATCCAAGATTTGCATTCTTCATGACCACTACATTTTAGTATATAGATTTGATTCACAAGACATCATCCAAGGTGATATCATCCACATATTTCATGTTTCATGCTTCATTTCATCCATTCATCATTTGGTTTGATTAATTAAAAGGGGTTTAACTAAGGAAAACTGCCATACAATAAAAAAACAAGAAGTTTTTCTACCCTTGAGTGTGTGATTGCAAATTTATAGGTTGCAGATTAAGTTAAGCAAGATTTGGATGAAAATTTTCAAAGTTGCAAAGTTACAAAAGATGTCATTCAAAGTGAAAGAAAATGGAAAGAGCTCTACAAAATTGCATATAGACTTCCAAAAGTTGATAACATGGAATTTGAGAGTGTAGAAATTAACAAGCAAGATCCTCAAATTAGTTTCTTGTAACCCTAGAAGGACCCATTCACCACTGAAGAGGATGGCCAGGTACATAGCTTTTTATGCTCTAATAACTTCCCCCATAGTTGCTATAATATTTAGGATCAATTTTTTATTGTTATTGGCATCTATTGGCTCTTATAATTGAGTGTTTTAATAAGTAAAATATCTATTAGTTTATCATATTGCTAATTCATGGTAGTAAAGCCTACTTTTTCTAATAAACAAGTCTGAAACAGTATCAAGTATTGATGCAAATAGTGAATGTTTTGTTGCAAATGAAACCGATTTGTTGTAAGGTTATCTTTGTAGCTGAAAACAGTCTTGTTCATTAAACTATTAAACTAGAACAACATTGAATAGTTGTAAACAATGAATGTTCTTTAAGAAACAACATGTCTTATAACTATTTAGTAGGAAACAATACTAGTTCTATTTCAACAATGAATGTTCATATGTATACATAGTTTTCTTAAAATGAAAAAGAAACAACAATATGTGTGAAACTATTAATATAGACTTGTTGTGATTCTTTATTTATTTGACAATAGAAATGTGAAATGGAATATTATTTAATGATTGCAATCTAATTTAATAATTTATTTCAGAATGTATGCACAAATCAATAACTTAAGTAGACACATATATGTGTATGCACATAGAATTCATCTATGTACATACACATACTTGTGACTTACCTTATTTTTCTCTTAGTTCATTTTATAATGGATAATGCTTATGATGAGAAATATATAACAGTCATAAGAATGATATGACTGATTGTTGAATTACTCTATTGAATCATAAATCTGATTTTTTCTTAGAGAGTAAATTAGTAATTTGATTCTTCTTTTCAAAGAAATATGTTAAAGATTATTCTAATACTTGAATGGAATAGTGATACCTAAGTAGACTAGAGCACCTCAGTGTAGATGCTACTAGAGGATAGATAGTTCTTATGAATGTTGTATTGTAGAAAGTTACCTTCTAGGATGGCTATTGAAATGGTGTTTAGAGAGTATAGGTTTTCTTTACTAGCACCGTTTTTTTTTTGTTGCAACAAATTTAATATACTTGGCCAAGAAATATAGTTCATTTTGTATGTATGAACTCTATGATATCACTCTGTGCCATTCTTAGCATAGATCTTGCATTTTATTTTCTAACATGTAGATAGAAATTTCATGTTGATGTATGGGAACACACCAGATTCCACCTTGCATATTATCCTCTTGCTAAACTATCCATGCAGGGTTGGGAATTCTTCAAGTTGAAAAAATTCTGGGGAAGTGTAAGCTTCGTGGTTGGGCAGTAAAGTGCTTCAACCATGTTCTCTTCCACTAGTGAAGGCAAGCATCAAAGAATAACCCTAGTTGTTCACACAACTATTATAGTCTAATATGTAACTTGATGTAATGCATTCATTTATTTGATGTAATGTGTACAATGTAATGACTTTGAGGCCTTAGGATCCAAATCAAACCTGATATTGTAATTTGACTTTTGAAGTGAACATATGTAGCTATGATTAACTTTAGCTACTACTTATGTCTTTTTAATTTGGAATATATTCATGTTTCATTTACAATAATTATAATTAATTAATAATTTAGGATGGGTTATTACATTTGGTATTAGAGCTTAGGGTTCAACTCTAGGCCTTTTGAGTCTACTATAGTTTGGCTAGGGATAGTTGATACTTGATAAAAAATTAGTTGTCTTGAGAATTAACCAAGCCAGATTGAATGCAGGTATGGGAAGATCAAAGGTAGGATGAAGGAAATGAAAAAATATTTGAACCTCATGTAAGAATGACATAAATGAAGAAAATTCAAAGATAAAGGTTCAATCAAAAATTCTTGATGAAGAAACTCTAGACCAGGCCCTTACATAACTCAAGCTAGAGAGAGGCTTGAAGATTCAAGGGAAGAAAACACCTAAGATCAAAAATATTTCTACAATCTAAGATTGTCCTTTAGGGTGTGGACCCAATGCACCCTTGTTGACTAAAGAGGAAAAGGAGAGCCTGTGTGCTCAACCATCCTCTTTAGTAAATTTTGATGTAAATTTAGATGAGGACCTAGAGGGATGTCCTCTTTTTTATGCTAAGAAATTGGAATGATGTAACAAGAAGCCTATTCTAAATAAGTGTCTATTGAATTACCTTTAATATAAATAAAATCAAATAATATTTTTTTTGGTGTGTTCAAATGAAGGAGTCCAAAATGTGTATATTATGCATGAATGTGTATGTCTTTTAGAATGAGGGATGTATGCATATGAAAAATTATGAGATGTAGAATAAGAACATTTATTCGTAGAACCTTGTCTTGAGATGCGATAAATGTGAATGTGTTGTAGGATATGTGTGCAACAACATGGTGACCACCAAGAAAGAGATAGGTGGTAGTGGTTTCAATAATGGATCTAGTAGGAGAAAATTCTAAAGCTTCTGAATTGAAAATAGTCTCTCATTGATCATATAGAACAAGTCTAAGTGGCATGTGAGGATCGAGACCATAGGAATGCAGAATCCAATCAAGGAGATGGTGGTCTAGGGGCAGGTCCATGAGGATGAATTGATGAAGAGCTTTGGAAAGACCTCAAAAGAGTAGCACCTCCCATGTTCAATGGTAATGCTATTGGATTAGGAGCTGAGGCTTGGATTATAGAGATGGAAAAATACACTGGGCTCCATAACCTTCTAAATAGACTAAAGCGGCATGGGCTATGTATCAGCTCTTAGGTGAAGCAGTGACTTGGTGGGATAATGAGAAGTTAGATCAATATCTTTAGCCTATTGAGATCACTTGGGATCTCTTCCTCCAAGCTTTTAGGAAGAGATTGTTATCACAAGTTTTCTTTGAAAAGAAAGTGATGCAATTTTAAAACATAACTTAGGGTAATATGGTTGTGATTTAGTATTGGAGAAATTTCACCAACCTATTGAAGTATGTGCCTTAGTATAAGGGGAATAAATGGTTCTGTATTTGGAAATTTATAATGGGACCTGGACCCCACATAGGCATTGAAGTGGACATGCATGAACCTGAAACCATGAATGAATTATTCCTAAAAGCCACCAAATAGGGACAAAAATTGCAAAAATTATCCAATGTCTATAGTTACTCAAATTCTAAGTTGTGTTACAGGAAAAATAAATCTCATAAAGGAGACAAGAGCCATTAGATCTGTAATCTCAAGAGGGGAAGTGAGTCATAGGAGAAGGGTGAAGATGATAATGATGGAAAGAACAAGAAGGAAAAAAAAGGAAAGGGTAAAGATGACCATAAGCAGAAGGGATTTAGAGAGGAAAAGGCAGGAGGTCACAAGCCAAGAGGTCAAATTATCCTCAACGGTCGAAGTCACAAAGGGAAGGGAGTGACCAATAGACTCAACATCACCAGATCCATGTTGCAGTAGATAATATATAGATAAAGTATTAGGCTTCACCAATTCATTTGATAGGTAACATCTATGGTCAATTTGTCTCTATCTTAATTCATACTAGATCTACTGAATGGTTTATAGATCCTAGAAAAATATCCAAGATACCCATTAGATTTAGATACATGGAAAATTCATGGACATTCCAATATGGTAATCAAGTGGAGTGGAGGGTAGATACCTATCTCTTTTGTAGTGAGTTAGAGCTTTCAACCTTTCAAACTTAGGTCAACTTGTATGTGGAACCTTTGGGCTCATATGATGTAATTTTGGGAATAAATTGGTTAATTGAGCATAAGGATATAGTGAATTGTGAGGATAAGGTGGTCAATTGTCTATATGATTTTGGAAACCTAGTAGAGGTCTGTGGAATGCAAAGACCCTTAGAGCTTAGATAAATTTCTCAGATGCAACTCAAGAAGGCTCATCGAAAATGATGTGCAATTTATGTAGTGCATGTTAGTAGTCCTGATAGAAAGGAACCATATTTAGATGACTATCCTATTCTCAAGTGTTTCAAAGATGTATTCATTGATGAACTTAAGGAGTTTCCTCTGAAGCAAGAATTCAACGTTTCTATCAACCTTGTCCTAGGAGTTGAGCCTCAATCCAAGGCACCCTATCAGATGACCAACACAAAAAAATTTGAGTTGAAGGCCTAGTTAATGGAATTATTGGATAAAGGAATTATAATACCTAGTGTGTCACCTTGGCAATCACTGGTTATCTTTGTGAAAAGGAAGGATGGAAATTTTTGTCTATGTATAAATTATCAAATGTTGAACAAGGTGAAAATCAAGAACTAATATCAACTCCTAAGGATTGATGAGTTGTTTGACCAAATGAAGGGAGAAACCATGTTCTCCAAAAATTGATCTCAAGTTAGGGTACCATTAGTTGGGAATTAAGGAAGAAGATATTCTGAAGAAGGCATTTAGAACTCGATATGGACATTACGCATTCATAGTGGTACCTTTTAGTTTGACTAATGCACCAACAACCTTTATGAACCTCATGAATAGTGTGTTTAGAGACTGCTTAGATGAGTTTGTTCTAATCTTCATTGATGACATTTCAATTAACTCAAAGATTGTTGACCATGAGCATGATAGAAATTTGAGGATAGTTTTTCAGTGATTGAGAGAAAGGAAATTATTTGTTTATTTTTCCAAGTATGCATTCTATTAGGATAAGGTGCATTATCTAGGCCACATCATTTTAGTTGAAGGAGTCTCCATAGACCCTGAGAAGATGAAGGTGATTGTGGAATGGCCATTGCCTCATAATATGTTGGAATTTTGTAGCTTTATGGGCCTCGAGGGATACTATAGGAAGTTTGTTCAAGCGTTCTCCCAGACACCAAGAAGATGAAGGTGATTGTGGAATAGACATTGCCTCAGAATCTGTTGGAAGTCCATAGCTTCATGGGCTCGAGGGATACTATATAAATTTTGTTCAAGGGTTCTCCTATTACCTCACTCCAGAGGAAGGGAATGCGGTTTGAATGGATTGAGAAATGTGAGCAGGCATTCCAACTCCTAAAGGACAGGCTCATGACAACACCATTGCTGACCATCCCTGATACTAATGGGAAATTCATGGTAATCAAAGATACTTCAAGAGAGGGATTGGGAGTAGTATTAATACAAGATGAACAAGTGGTAGCATATGAATAAAGGAAGCTCAATCATCATGAAGTGAACTATGCACCTCATGATTTAGAATTGGCTGCAATAGTTCATGCCTTATAGATGTGGAGGCATTACCTTTTGGGAATGTTGTTTGAACTCAAGATAGACCACTTAGGATTGAGATACATATTTACCCAACCAAACCTTAATGTGTGGTAGAGAACGTGGTTGGAGTTCTTTAGCGAGTATGACTTTGGAATTGAATATATAAAGGGAAAAGAGAACAGAGTGAACGATGCTCTTAGTAGATGAAGACATATGACAACCATGATCTCAACAAGATCTAACTTGAGACCACACATAATTTAGTAATTCTCTAACAATGAGCACTATGAGAGAGTGAATAACACCATTGTAGTAAACCCTTCAGATCATCAATTCAATGGCATGAGATCAATCCATATGGTATTTTGACATATCAAAGAAGAATGTTTATTCCTAACTCTAGAGAGCTAAGCAATTTTGTTTTAGAAGAGGTTCACAATGCACCTTATTAAAGACACCCTAGAGTATCAAAGATGATTTTAGAGTTGAAGACTCTGTATTTTTGTCCTCAACTGAAGAAGGATGTAGTGGAGTATGTAACAAGATGCTTAGAGTGTCAACAATTCAAGGCAGAGCATGCACATCTAGTCAAGTTATTGTATCATCATGACATACCTGAGTATAAATGGAAGGTGATCAATATGGATTTTATACAAGGATTTCCATTGAGCAATAAAAAGCATGATATTATATTGGTCATGATTGATAAGTTGACTAAGGTTGTACACTTCATTCTAGGAAACCTTAAGGATGGATCATTAAGCTTGGCTAAGAAATTTGTCCCAAAGATCTTCCACTTGCATGGAGTGCTAGATAGTATCATTTATGATAGGGACACATAGATGACCTCAAGATTTTGAATGGCCATGAATGTTGCATTGGGTATCAAATTGAATTTTAGCTTCTCTTATCACCCTCAAAATGATGGGCAGATAAAGATAGTGAATTAGCTAGTTGAAGACCTCCTCCACATGTATTGTATGGACCGACAGTATAGGTTGGAAGAATATTTTCCTTTGGTAGAGTTTTCTTATGACAAATCTTATCATACATCCTTAGGCATGGAAATATTTGAAGTTTTGTATGGGAGAAAGTGTTGTACCCCCATCAGTTGGGATAAATTGGAGGGCAGGATCATAATAGGACCTAAAATGCCTAAGGAAATGGAAGAACAAATGAGGGTCATTAAGAGTAGATTGAAAGAGGTGGAACACCAATAGAATGGTTATGCTGACAATAATGGAACTCTTAGATAGATCGCAAATAGGGATAAAATTTTCTTGATAGTTAAAGCTCATAAAAGTTATATTTCTTTTGGAAAGTCTTCCAAGTTTTCCCCAAGATATGTGGGACTGTTTGAAGTCTGGTAAGTGATTAACCCAGTTGATTATAGACTACCTATACCACCTGCTCTAGCTCAACTTCATAATGTGTTTCATGTTTTCATGCTTAAGCCATATCATCCTTATGTGACTCATGTGCTTGATTGGAAATCCTTCCA